>QLOO01001790.1:0-17693 GCA_003313855.1 Suillus sp. MG131 | reverse complement strand
AACGAGCGTCTTCTTGACGCTCTAGGCATCAAGGTCAGTGCTCATAATGCTGCAACGAATATGCACTAATTTCGTATAGACATGTGGTGATATCTTCAAGCATAGAGCCACATTGCATTTAATGGACAAGCAGTTTGGCCTGGTATTCTTACTGAAAACATATCTCGGCATTGCATCCAATGTTGTGCAACCCATTCAACGAGAGGAGAGGAAAAGCATTGGTGCAGAAAGGCAAGTATCATGTCGCTCTCGTCGGTGTCGCACTTCAACAACTATTTAGGACCTTTCACGCACTAAGTGACAAGACGCAGATTCTGAGAAAATTAGAAGAGGTGGCGGGGGAACTTGGAGACGACATGGTCAGAGAGGGCTGGACTGGGAAAACGGTAACACTCAAGTATAAGTTGGATACATTTCAAGGTAAGCTACAGTCTGCGCAACATTTGGGCATATGGTTTCTTACTCACGTCACGCAGTCTTTACACGAGCAAAGTCATTTGACCGTTGGGTAAGTTCGAACAAGGAAGACCTTTTTGCAGTGAGTGAAGGACTAAGATATTCCGTCTATAAGGCTCACCTCGAGGTACATCAGATCGGAAAGGAATTATTACTCCTTGAGTTACCCCTCACACTCCGACTAATTGGCTTGCGAGTCACCAAGTTGAAAGACCTGCATGCCCCAGAGCCTGCAGGAGGTATCAAGCGGGTATGCTTCATTATATTCTGTTGTAAGTAATGATAACGAGAGAGATTTTGGACTGTTCCAGTTCTTTGAATCTGCAAATTCTTCACCAAGAAAGAGACCGAGACTTGCTGGCAATATAGAATATTGCGATGACGAGGAAGACGACGCTGGAGAAGATCATGAATCGATGCCGGGGTTCTATGAAGAAGAAGAAAATGTAGAAGGGCGAGGTTTCGATGCTCCCAATGATGAGGAGCAGACTCATATCTCTCACGATTTAAAACCTCCACAGCATGAACGACGAATACGACCACCGGCATCAGCCCCAGGGCCCTCACGGACTAGGCTAAGTGATTCGCCGTTCTCGGCAACCACATCAAAGCCAATGAGCGCCAGACAAGCTGATCGTGTTCGGCATCAGGACTGTCCTATATGTGGGAAGCTGTTGGAGACAGACAACAAAGGGCTGAACGCACATATTGACTTTTGTCTGAGCAGAAATGTCATCATGGAAGCTCAGACTGAGGCACAAAGCACTGCTAAAAAACCGAAAGATCTGGTACTTTCTTGGCCAAGTAGTACGACGGGGAAGCGGAAGCGGAAACGTTAATTGATTACGTGTTCGCTAGAGTTTTCTCGGTTTCACACATATATCTACCAATATTAATGTGCAGAACAAAAGAGCGACCTTATAGTTGCAGTATATCATAATCCACCGCGTTAGGAGGTTTGGCCCGGCGTTCTGTGGGATTTCTACCATATGTAAGGACAAAACGGTTGGTTCCGCGGACGTAATTTCTCATGTGGACTTCTATGCGACGGTGATGATAGAGAGTGAGGGCGTGCAGACAACTGAGAACATGTTGATAAAATAATACTAGATGAGATATAATGAACGACATACGTGAGGTGTGTCGTCAAAAAAGCCATGGGGTATCCGTGGGGAGACCTTAACCGGCTGACGGACAGGATGTCGTGTAGCATCAGCCTAGAATGCATGAACAATGAGAACCGTTAATGAATGTTTCACGTACAGCGAGCAGCGTCTTTTAGTATAGCAAACATGTCCCATGTATACGCATTCTTGTCATCACAGCCAGCGGATAGTAGCTTTCCATCTGCTGAAAAGGAGACACAATCCACCATTCGTGCATGGTGGAGGGGTGGACTGATGGGCTTGCTGTTGTCGAGGTTCCACAATTGTGCCGTGTAGTCCAACGATGCACTTGCGAGGATGCGGCCATTCGGAGATATGTTATATTCTATGTTAGTTTGAGGCACGAAAACGTAAATAGAATGAGGTCTATGCGGCAGCACAGCCTTTTCGAAGTTCGCATTCTTCTTGCTTCGTACTACCACGTAGTACTTGCAAGTCTTCTACTGCTAGACTACACTATCGTTTCGTCGCTTCCATTTTACAACTCAGATTATACCTTCGCATCAATTATGGCAAGGATGCGCAATGATCCTAATTTCAATGTTTGCCCAGACTACACTTCGGACATCTTCCAAAACACTCGAGCCCAACTCATTAATGAGAACACTAACGAGGAACGAGCAGTACAACTTCTTATGAACATCTGGGAGACCAACAACAACGTGGACAAGATCGCGTGGCAACGTCAAGTAGCAGCAGATGGGGAAGAATGCTTGCATCGCGAGCAACTGGAAGAAGAGGAGCAAGAAAGACTCGAACAAGTCTGAGCCCAAGAGGAAGAGGCCACTCGCAAGGAGGATAGAAAGAAGAATAAGCATAAGTACATACTGATTCTCGCCACTGGTATACCAAACGATGCAGCTACAAGTATCATGCCCTGCGCATACACAATCAAGAAACTAGACAAAGGAGAATATGTTGAGTTGTGGTATTTTACCAACGATGGTTTAGATGAAGTCAACTGTAAGGAAATGGTTGACGACGATGCTATGATCATGTCGACCTTAGCGGATGGGTCAATGGCATGGGTATCGGCTGCTTCTACTCGCAATGCTCATGCTGTCATCAATGATGAAAACTTACCATTCAAAGAGTTTTGTCAGGCCTGCCCATGCATGCTGACGGCAATGGAAGAAGCAGATTGGCCAGAGGATAGAACTAGAATGATGGCCTGATTCTGGAGGAATATCCAAGTGCACAAGTTTTGTTCCATGTGGAATCCGGTAGTGCAGAAAGCTCTGCTAACATATCAGGCAGAGCAGTGAAAGCACTGGCATGTAGCAGTGAAAACTTCTGTGGGTCCTTACAACCTATCTTTGGTCAACGAGAGAGTCCTCGAGGAGACCAGAGAGAAGGTATACTGGGAGATGTGTGACAAGAGAGACAATGCAAGAGATTATAAGGTCAGTTTATTCAACCATCAAAACGCGAGTCTGCGCTCATCAATTTTCCTTCGAAATCTCTCGTTTCGTTTCTTCTTGTTCATCTTGCCACATGCCACACATTACTTGCCTCACGCTACATGCCCCATGCCACATGCCACATGCCACATCATCCAATGCAGTCTGATCAACGAGATCACTTGTCATACAGACAACGTGACTCAAGAGACTCGCGCAAGCGCTCAGCCTCCCCTGAACATACCAGCAGGGGAAAGAAGCTGAGACAGGATTTTCAAGCAGGCACAAGCAGAGGTGTCTTCTCCACTTGTGCTGTTTGCCTCGGATGAAACCCACACAAGGTCATCAAGTGCAAGGCCACTCGCATGTGGGACGACACCTGCGACACTATTTGCTCACGCATCAGCAGAGTTCTTACCATGTGGGATGGGAAACCCATGTGCAGCGACTGGCAACGAGTCAGTGGTTGCAGTGAGACCACTCATGACCAAAGACACTTTTGCTCTGGATGTGGTGTATCCTCTCACGGAGCTCAAGCTTGTCCTCGAGCGCAGAAGGCTTAAGGCCCTCACACCCTATGATCTGGATGTGTGGGAGAATGAACTCTTATTGGCAGGACTCTATGAAAGATACTCACATATACCAGAAGGACTTTGTCAGGGGTTCTGTCTCGATATTCCTAATATTAATCGCACTCAAATGCCACCTAACAAAGACTCTATTGTTACATACCAACAAGAGTTTCGTGCCATCATACGAGCTGAGCTTAAGAAAGGGAGATATATTGGTCCACTCAGAGCCAAAGAAGTCCAAGACCTTATCAGTCCCTTTCAATCCTCCCCATTTTCAATTATACCCAAACCGGGTCGGCCTGGTCATTATCGAGTCATTCAAAATTACTCATTCCCTCATCTCGCTTCAACAAAATTCCCCAATGCATCTATCAATTTGTACATCAATCCAGACAACTTTCCCAGCACTTGGGGCACATTTCATGTACTTGCGCTTACAATTAGTCAACTGCCGCCAGGATCACAATTTGCTATCAGAGATGTCTCAGAAGCATATCATACAATTCCAATTCACAAATCTCAGTGGCCAGGTTCAATTGTACGGGTTGCGGAGGACCTTTTCTGCATTGATACGTGCATGTGTTTTGGTTTACGACCATCAGCCGGTGCTTACGGAAACCTTGCTGATGTGGGTCTGGATTTATTTCATTCAAAAGGAATTGGACTGGCATCGAGATGGGTCGATGACCATTTGTTTATTCGGATCCTTAGAGAACACATTGCCTCATATAACGAGAAGAGACGACAGTGGCATCAGGACATTGTTGAAAGGGGTAAGCATCAGGACAAAGGAAGAATATGGTTCAGCGGACACGTGTTCGATGATGGAACATTGGAGGAATTTGATGAAGATTGCTGCTTTCCCATCAAAGACTTATCAGGAGCTTCACCAAGATCAGCCGAGGATGCTTTATTCTCATTCAACATGGCAGACATTGACGAGATCTCAGACAATCTCGCAATTCCATGGGAGATACTCAAGGACAAGATTTTCACTTATATCAACCCATACATCAGTCTCATGTGGGATCTCACCCAGAATAAAGTCTTTCTCGCAGATGAGAAGAAACTCAAGTATCTCCAGGCCATCAGAGTCTGGTGAGAGTGGACTGCACATGTACTCATTGACATCCAACAACTATATGGTAAATTACTTCATGCCACACTCGTCGTCCCAAAAGGACAAGCATATCTTACGTCCTTGGAGGCCATGCTGCGCCTCGCCACAGTTAAACCCTTTCTCCCACGATGACCGGTTAAGAGACTTGCAGCAGATCTCGACTGGTGGGAAATCTTACTCCAGAAGTCATTTGTTGGACATGCCATACCCAGTCCTCTCTCGTTGCATGACCCAGCCGCCTTTTCAGATGCCAGTTCCAGCACGGGAATTGCTATCATCATTGGGAACAGATGGAGAGCATGGACGCTGCGCAAAGGATGGCAGACACTTGACGGTGAAAAAGACATTGGATGGGCGGAAGCAGTCAGATTTGAGCTCCTTGTTCAATACCTTATCCAAATGGGAGGATCAGAATGAAACTTCAAGGTGTACAGAGATAACCAAGGAGTCATTGAAGGCTGGAGAAATGGTCAGAGCAGGAACATGGCAGTCAATGCGGTGTTCAGATGAGTCTTTTCTCTTATCGACAATTCCTCAGAGCCTTACTCGTTTCACCCCACATATGTCATGAGCAAACACAATCCGGCAGACGGGCCTTCCAGAGGAGTCTATAGCAGTACAGAGCTCATGCTCCCGACTTTCCCCATCGCAGTTGCACTCCGACCATTCCTCATTGACCCGTTCATTGTCTCCATGAACCCAGCAGATTGCGATGCAGGAGGAGACTGGGCAACCATCAGCGAAAGAACTTCTATCAGCCATTCAGATAACCCTTCCAGCGCAGAGACCCATACCACTGTGGATGCACTTTACCCTATTCACGAACTCCAACAGCGGGACTTTGGCTATTAATAACTCACATTTCAAAGCCATTCTCCTGTTGGAACAACCAGCCATACCTCAACCTTATAAACAGGGTCTAGTACCTGCTTTGTCCCAGTTACAGCCACATTGTTTGGCGCAGGACTGTTTAAAGCTCTGGTTTCCGCTGAAATCGAGATTAGCAAGCACATCGGAGGGAGACTCACTAGCAATCACCAAAGAGGATCTGCAGAGAGTGCTGACAGTGATGAATATGTCATGGGCTCCGAGCACGAGAGAATGCTACAGAGCAGGCCTGTTAGTCTTTCATGTTTTTTGTGACGAAAGAAACATACCAGAGGATCAACGCTGCCCAGTTGACACACGCATGATGCTGAATTTCGTATTGAGTTGTGCAGGATCATACTCTGGGAAAATGTTAGCGAACTACGTCTACGCGATCAAGGCATGGCACACACTACACGGTCAACCATGGGAGATTTGTCAAGACGAGTTGAAGGCATCCTTAGATGGAGTATCAGAGTGCACACCGGAGGCATCTAAACGAAAGAAACGTGAACCCTTTTCAACAGATCTCATCCTTAAAATTTGGTCTCACCTTGATCTCTCAAAACCCCTTGATGCAGCCGTTTATGCGTGCCTAACGACCACATTCTATGCTTTGTGTTGTCTAGGGGAGCTCACAGTCAAGGCGCTGAAGAATTTTGACTCCATCAAGCACGTCAAACGATCCAACATCCAGATGGACATCAAAGATAGGCATGACTTCATAGTCACCAAGATTTTTCTTCCCCGAACCAAAACTTCGAATGTTGGACAAAGTGTGTTCTGGGTGCAACAAGATAACCCTACAGACCCAAAAGCGGTGCTTCTCAATCACTTTGCAGTCAATGACCCAGAGCAGAACGCACACCTTTTTGCTTGGAGACATATGAAAGGAATGAGACCTTTGACTCGGACGGAATTTTGGAAACGAGTCAGCGGGATAGTGAAACAAGCTGGACTAGGAAATTTGAAAGGACATGGACTACGTATCGGAGGAACATTGGAATACCTGCTGCGCGGCATCCCCTTCGATGTTGTCAAGTCCATGGGGAGATGGTCAAGCGAGGCTTTCACAATCTATCTGCGCAAGCACGCATTAATTTTGGCACCATATTTACAAGGTTCTCCCGCGCTAGAACCATTCATGTGTTATACCATGCCTCCAATGAATTGACAAGGTATGTCAATGTGTCACCCTTCTCCTTTGAAGTGGGAGTCCACGCTGCGCCCGACGCATTGCTGGGCTCCTACGTTTTGGGAATCATGGCTCATCATGGACTCTCCATAGGTCAGAAACAATGTTTTGAGTTGCAAACCCTTCGGGTTTGAGCCCAAATAGCCACAGGACTCTGCTGCTACTATTTGTATCAGATATATTGAGTAGACAATAGATCTGATATCTTGATTGTTACCTCGAAAACTGTGAAGCAACGCATAGAGTAATGTCATAGACACCAGAGGTGTGCCCATTGAGCAGAGCGTGGTATTCCATGTCCTAATCGAGCCATCGTCTGACCCGGAGATAAGCGTTTTTCCATCTGGGCACCAAGCCAGGCACCACACCGACGATGTGTGTCCAAAAGAGGCAACAAGCTCGCGTGTCTTTGCATCCCAGATTTTGATTGCGTGCTTCGACTCGTTGTACCCAGCAGTTGCAAACATGGTCATGTCTGGCGAGTAGACAATTGCGTACACATTTTTGTGCCCGGTCTCGATTGGACCGAGAATCGTATCTCCATTCTCCACATCCCACTCCCTTGCAGTCCCATCCAGAGATCCACTCGTCACTTGATGACCATCTCGACTCCAGCAGACAGAACACACCGCATCTGTATGTCCCATCCATTTCGCGACCAATTTGGCTGTGTCGATGTCCCACAACCTCACTCCACCATCATCACTTCCGCTAACCACTTTCTTCCCGTCCGGAGACAATGCTATGGTCCACACCTTTCTATCCCCGTCCCGCCAGTCATTTCCTATCTGTTTCCCGTTCTTCAAGTTATATGCCCGCAGCGAGCCGTCAAATGAACAAGTCATCATCCGTTGTCCGTCTAGCAGATGTATGACGTCAGTGACCCAATCGGTGTGTCCTTCAAATTTCTGGCAATGCTTTCTTGTTGATGTCTCCTGCCTTTCAACGACAGACAAAGCCATAATCAACTTTGGACGCGGCTCCGTCTCACACCCCGTCCAACAATGTCCAAATCATCACTTACCGCGATATCTTTCTTAGCAGGTTTTGAGGTGTCATTACCAAGACACAACGAACGTACAGGTCAAGAGCGCACTGGAAGTCCGGTGGTACTCACTTCACAGCTTACAGCATATGATGCGCAGGGGAAGCGCCCAAGCCTCACGGGAATCATTGACAATTTTGACCTCAGTTTACTGCCTGACCAATCATAATTATAGCGCCTTTCCACATTTCCCGGCCAACCCCTCCTTGAACGCGCTCGTCATCTCCGATTCGCCAGTGCTCGACACAAATCTCGTGCGCAATGCGTATATTTTACCGCGTCACTTTTTATACGGGAAATTATGCAGAGCTTTTGTAATCACTGTTATCAACCACCATGATTTCCGCCCCTCTTCTCTTGGTGCCACTTGACACAAACTCGTACATTGATCCATCACGGCACGATCCTCTACCACAGGGTGGTATCTACACTTCCATCATGTGGGAGGCAGATGTTCATGTGATTCTAACATTTCCTTGCGAGGTCCGCGGGTGGGATGCATCACACAACTTCACTCCGCTCTCCTCACACACTCATAGGTGCCAAAGAATGGCCACATCTTTTTGACTTGAGGCTTGATCAGAGCAATGTATGCCTCACGACTCATGCATGAAAGTACCACAACGAAATTTCGAACTGAAAACAAAGTCTCCCACTCCCTGCAGAGTATCCGGCGGGTGTGAATCGCACTGAGCATCGTCCGCTACACATTGATAGGCTAGTTGGTGCCGGAAAGCAATTGAAGTCATGCCGGCTGCTGCCGCTGAGCAGTAATACAATTAAATATTGGTTCACCCATGTCTATTTCTCTATCTCTTTCGAATATTTCAGAACGCCAAATCACATAAATACCAAAATGAACGAAATGTCGAACTAAAACAAACTCTCCCACTCCCTGCAAAGTGTCCAACGAGTGTTGGTCACATCGTGCATCTCCCACTACACGTTACTGCTGGTTGACACATGAGCGCGCTCCTGGAAAGCAATTGAAGTCATCCCAGTTGCCGCATCGGAGTTGGCCACAAGCTTGGCATGGTATTCTCGAACGCCAAGAATCAGGCGAGGTCCTAGCACAAACATCTGTATAAATCGGAAAATTGCAAGAAAGCCAAAATAAATCTGGGTTCTCAGGGAATCTGGATTCTATATAAATGGTGAATCGTAGTTGCATGCAGAGGTCAGTGACAAATCTGCATACCGAAAAAAAAGAGCCGAGACCGAGACATGAAAGGCCGACGACGCTAGCACATCCGGGACGTCAGCAAACAGAGAGACCCACGTTCACCTATGAGCTCACCTCGCAAAGTAAACCACGTGTGTTTTGATCAACACCGTGAAGCAGTCGTTGATAATTCCTCCTGCAGAATATTGTCGCAGTTCACGGAAGTGTTTTACAGCAATCCAAACTGCGAAGAACAGCGCGATGACCTCCCAGATAGTGCCGAGTATCCAAGTTATGAAATCCAGAAGTAAAAGATCTCCCTTAAAACTAGTTATGCATTGATAAGTGCCGGAGAGAATAGCCTCCTCTTGTATTTGTTCATGAGCCTGATGCACTGGAGTTTTTGAACCACGATTAAACATACCCCCTGAAGTGTCCCTAATTGTCATTGCGACGGTCACTCCGACGAAAATGTTGGCAGCAAGGAAGGTGATAACGAGAGGTATCAGCACCTTTCTGGATCGCTGATACATAGCATATAATCGAGCGATCATGATCACTAATGTTTCAATAAACTCGATATCACCGAGATATTGCTTGTGTCGCTCACCTCCCAGCATTAAAGTTACGATGATACCATTCCAATCGGCTGCGACGTAGAGAATATAGCCTGATAAATAGTGGTCAATCTCAGGGGATCAGACTTGAAACAAACTCACAACTATGGCAGTCATTGTATTGAACCAACGAGATGGTCAAGAATCTCACTCACTTCTACATGGAAGTGCAGGTGATTAGAAGGGAATGGTATGCGTCTGTGTGGAATACTCACTGCATCTGTCATTGAGATCGTCGGAATATAAACTGCATGCAGCCGGTTAGAAGAAACAAACACGATGTATGAGACATACTCAGCACAATGAGGCTAATTGTGAGACATGGTTGATGAGCACAGCACCAATGGCCTAGTCGATCAAACTTACACGGCATATGATATTCCCAGATAGCGCACCTAGTATATTTCATGTCAGCACGACCTTGCCAGTAGACAACTATAACACAAGCTGCATACACTGAGAAACAAAACAGTTATAAGGGACCAGCGTTGCCTCTGTCGTAAATTGATTATATTCCCAAGTTACCCTTCTGGTGCGGCTTTCTGCTCACCCAGATCAGTTCAACCTATGGACCCATCCTTAGTGAGATTCTTGCTCTGGGCATGACACGAACATACCTCTTGTCCGAAAGTCAGAACTAAAAACACTGAGCATATCTCCGATTTTTCATATTAGTTTTCTCACCCCAATCGTACATTACCCCAGCAGAGGCGGCAACTACGAACCACAGTCCAGGTTAGATCGGGACATCGGCCGACTGAACATCCACGGACCTATAAAATAGCTGAAAATACGATACGAACTGATGAAGGGCCAGAAACTAGGATCATTCGAGACTATAGTCATGGTATTCCCAGATGGATGTGAGCGAACTTGCAAACTGGTGGACAGGCACTCATGCAAGATATAGTACCATCCAGCGCTTGTACGACCGAAACGAGCATACAGGATGATATTCGTTGCTGTTTTGATCGATTTAAATGGCTCCCACATTACTCGGAAGAGTGATGTTGTTGGCAGAACTTGGGAATTTTGCCAACTGGTCTGATGAAGCTGGCTGCGCCTGACCCACAGCAAAAAGCAAGTGCAAGGGGGTGGCAGAACCTGGCAGAATTCCAGGGCATCCGAGGCCTGCGGAGATATAATTTAGATATGACAACACAGATAGTCTGAATTCAATAGAGCACGAAAACCGACTCCCTAAAGTAAGATGGTGCTGGCGGCCTAGTAGACGGCATTTCATGGTGGAAAATCCTCCAATCATATCCAAAATCCACCCACTCAAGGTCTTTGCTGTGATGAATTTCCCAATTGTAGGGGATGCAGGCGAAGTAGAGCGCACATTCTCTGATTTCCGAGTCGGTAAAACACAATCTGCGCGACGTTGGTCTCTCAGTGGACACATTCAGAACACTCGGAAAAACCTGCGGCACCACAGCGTTACGAAAGCCGCGGAAATTAACCAAAATCCTCACATGCACACTCGCGAGAGGTTGGCATCGATGATTGCTGTAGAGATTACACAGGATCTTAGGCATCCTTCGTGTGGGTACCTCCGCTCTTGAGCCTCGTGATGCAGATGAACTTCTTGGAGGTCCAGAGAGTATCTCGCCCTACTACATTGCCACTGAATTTGCGGCAAGAATTGAAGAAATTCAGAGCACTGAAGTACTCGAGGGAACTGCATTGGATTGTGGAGAGTTGGATCAAGTCGAACAAGGAATAATAGTCACCCGAAGGCTATTCATGAAGGGATGATATTCGTTGCTGTGTTTATTGATTGAAATGATGGAAACTGATGTAAAATTCAATGGATACCTGACTTTGCACTGGAAGGTGCCGAAGCACTAGTTCGCTGCTCATGATTAAACCACGGGTTCCGCAGTACCCTGAATTCATGGTGCAACACAGGATGATCATAATCGTCGTAGCTTTTGACATGCTGTCTATCTGAAAGTGAATCTTGACGCTCGTATGTGATAGTGAGAGTGGAGAGAGTCCATGCAGGACCGGTATTGGCAGAATTAATTACTACACTGCGCTGAAAAGATTAGTACGTGAGTCACGTGCACTCGACATCAATCAGTACTCCGAGTCTGCCCCCGCGACCCGTTGTAGTAGAAGGTCTCATTCAATGCCATCATGTCTAGCCGCTCGCCACCATGTTCTTCGTACAGTCCTCTCTCCAAGGGATCTCAGCATTAAAGTCTCTGTCTTACGCGACGCACGGTGTGCAATACAATCCAGGTTATTTGTTGCTGGCAGGCGGCGGAACGCCAGCAGCTGCACCCGAGCATACAGCAGTAACGCTCAAACCTCCAATGATTCTCTAGGGCAGAAGGCGTCTTCAAGTAAACTCGAGCTTTCGGCTCTGTTGCACAGAATCTCAACGTTTTTACCTCGCGCATTACCGGGATCTACCACTGACGGAGGAGTACAATCTTCCCAACTCTGGACTGAACTTTTGAGCGAGGTCGATGCCGATTTATGTTCAACGTCAGAAGCGCATCTGGGTGCTCGCGTAGTCGGTGAGTCCTCCGTCCAACTTTTTATGTTCTTATATCCGACGAAGTCACTTCTTTACAGTATGCGGAGCTGACCAGTGGGCCGGCTCTCATGAGCTCATTACAGCTCTCCTAGAAAATCCATTCACGACTGACGAGGCTTACAGCGACATCCTACGAAACCGTTGGAAAAATCAGTTTGCCTACCTTACAATTGAGTGCGTCCATGTTTTATGTTTTATGTTTGTGCAGGATACTTAACAGATATTCTGAATAGGCATGGGTCATCAACCTCCCTCGTAAATAACACCCTCACAATCCCTGCGTCTTGGCTCCAACAATACCCCTTCCCCATCCAACTCACCGAAATCCCATCTCCCTCCCATCCTTCCCTCCAAAAACCGCTCCTCAAAGGAGACGTGCTAATCCTCCTCTGCAATCCACTAACAAACCACCTACCCACACTTATCTCCAAGACCCATCATATTCTTCAAAGACCAAACACAATACTCGTTCTCACCGCTTCTAGCGCATCCGATCATGCGCTTGATCACATTTCCAAGGAACTGGCAGCTGCAAATTGCACCCCTGGAAAGATTCTTGCTGTAGACCCTATTCGTGCATTGGAGGCCGTTTCTGCTCTAAAGTCGAATCCTTCGTCTCCTGCTGCTATTCAGAGATACCAGGACGATTTTATGGGGTCGAAGATATCACTTCTTGGTGATGTTCTGGCAGGGATGCTTGGGTTGAAGGACTCGGGTCGCACGTCGTTGCCATCATCGTTGTTGTTAGCTTTACGCACACGAAGTGCTCTAATACAAATGCGGAGCGCGTTGTATGCTAGCGCTCAATCAGTATCCCAAACACGCGTGGCGATAGACCGCGTCTTTACGGGCGCAAGCGACCTGCAATCGCAAGTCGAAGAAGTCCGTGCGAGAACAGACAGGGAGGTTCTTGTAGAGTCTGGAATAGACGAAGCTTTGCTTCGCGGTGCGAAAGGGATGAAAGCCTTACTAGAGTCGTTGACCTGGCTGAAGATGATATGGCGCGTTGATGAGATTGATTCTTTGGTGAGTTCCGCGCTGGACAGGCACTGGTGTAGGGAACTCGAAAACCAGGTATGAATGCATCGCATAAATGTTTCTTGTTTCTTGTTGTAAACTGATAACTCACAGCTCATCCTGCAAACGGGTCGTCTCGCCTCTATCCAAGCATCCATAACATCATCCACCTTTTCTCAACTCGCCAAACTCGCATCTCCATCCTCATCCCCCGCCTTCCATTCTCCTATCCTTGACAACCACCTCCGTCAATTGACACACTCCCCAACATACGTACTCACCTCAGATGCCTTCACACGCCCCATCCAAGCACGGCGTTCTCAGCTGACGAAACATACCACTACACGTTTACACCGTGATGCCCAGAACGCAGTGTTGGGTGCGTTTGGTGGTATGTTTGGCGGTGCTGGTGTAGGATGGTGGCTTGCATTTGGAGAGAGCGCTCTGAGCGTTGGTGCTGGTTCTGAAGCAGGTACTGCGTTGGGTGCTGGTGCGCTCGTTGCTGTTGCTAGTATAAGATGGGCGGTGGGGAAATGGGAGCGAGCAAAGAGGAAATGGATGGAGGATGCTGATAGGGTTGGGGAGGGGCTGAAGAGGGACCTGAAGGTGAGCCTGGAGAGGTTTTTTTTGCGTGGACTGGATTTATGAGTTTGTTTGACAGGTGACTCTGGAGCGAGGGATTGAGAAAAATGTCGCGGTTGTTCCTATGGCGGCGTATGAAGGGCTGCGGGAACTTGCTGGGAAACAGCAGGAAGAGATTGATGTTGTTAGGAGCGATCTCATTTCGATGCAAGCTGACGTTGAAGCGCTTGCAACTGCTCGACCTTCATAGTGTGTAGCACGATTGGATATACTGCATCATATTTCGTCATAGATGATTTTGATCCAAATAGGTGCTACGCTAAATGATGGTGTACCGTAATGCCATGAGCGTTCATAGACCGTTTGTTTAGGAGCGAGTCAGAGGCCTTATTGGAGGCAGGCGGACGAGGTGTAACGCGATTGCATTTGTTTTTTTATGTTAAATCTATTGAAATGCAAATACATACGCTAAATGATGGTGTACATGATGCCATAAAAATCCCGTTTGCGTTCATGAACTCGTGATAATTATCTTTGGAGGAGGGGGAGGGGGAACGCCTTGAGAACTTTCGTGCTGCGGTCGCGGTGTGCCTGCACCATCCTCTTCGCCGCTGTCATCGCCAATATCAAACAACTCTTCTCTTTCGTCCCAGACGTCATTTAACCGGGCAACTTTTATGGGCTGTGACTTGGATGGGGCTGAGGTATGAGAGTACAGGGGTAGGAGCTGCGTTCCAGACGTCCCTTCGTCGTCTGACGCATTGTCTGCATCGGAAATATAGTCCGTCTCTAAGGGGCGGTATAGGCGTGCGATCTGAAGAATTGGGATTCGCGTGAGATAGCCTGACGATGCAGGAAGCGACTCACCTCTCGCCGCGAGCGGTAATATTTCTCGATATAATATGCGAGATAGAGTCCGACAGTGGAACCTAGCCAATTTGCCTATCAAGTATTATTACTGGATGAAAGCGCCAGAGCCAAGAGCACATACTACCACATCGCCCGATTGAAATTCCTTGTGCTAGTTCCACGTAGTCTCGTCGTAATCGCTGAGACGAGGAAAGGGGTACGCACTGGGAGCATTGACTGCACGATCTCGCTCACGAACCCTCCAAAGAAGAAACATACGACAGCGGTAAATATCAGCCCTGAATGGCGCCAAAACCAAATTCTACGAGCTTCTCTACAATTCAACCCAAATCTTCAGCAAACCAAAGCACCGGCAATCCGAAACGTCAAAACTCACTCCTCGACGTCGAATATAAAGTAAAATACACCCGTCGCGATGCACAAGCAAGTAAAGTGCAGAAACTTATCGTTCAGGGGCAGGGTCCGGGAAAAGTTTGTGAAACCTAAGAAAGCAAGTATGACCATTATTGTGCAGGTGAATACGAGGAACCACTGATAGATTTTAATGATTATGAGTCACTATCGTTTCGTGTGATAATCCCAAGGGAAACCTACCGGGCGCAGTCGAATAGGTAAATCATATTTTGGAAGTTGGACTCGGTGAGATTTCATTATGGCTTTTGATATTTTCTTGAGATGCTTGCGCATTGGCTTTGACGACGAGCTTGGAGAATTTGGTGCCATGGGTAGTCGGATGTGCCCTCAGACTCGCGAGCGCGGGTGAGCAAGTTAACGGCTGTTAGCCTCCGCAGTCATTTCCTTATATAACCGGTCGGCAACCGGCAACTAGTGACTTTGCTGAGTTTGCTCCAAGCTTCAACGTTTCAAGCTAATACTCATTCAAGTTGTGCTTCAATTGCTTCAAGTAGTTGCCACAATGAATAACGAGTCTTCCTTCGAATTCTATTTTGCATGCCCATTGCCTTGGGAGACTTCAGCTTGCCCTCGGTAACTCACGGCAAGTCTGAGTACTTTTCAGACCGAATCAGTTTCAGCCAAACCAGTGTACACTGTACAACGCTACAGTCTACGACGGCGGTTCAACTGTAACGAACCGGTGCTTGCCCGAAGTGTGAGGTCAAGCATCCGGTGTGTCTCACATTACTTTGATCAATCAAAACGGTACACAAGCTGATTACTTCGTACTCGTTTAAGGCGTAAAAGCTATAGGTGGTGGTATATCCGGCACGAGCACTGTGACCATCGTCAAACATCCACCAAGTTGCAAGCTCGCTTACATTCATCCTCAAACACTATGACCCTAGTCTCAAATGATCCCAGTTAGTGGCACTTCATGAATACTTAGCAGGTTCGTAGAGAGTCAGTTGGATGATGGCAGTGATGTATCGTTCTAACCATAGTTGTGGATTCGCAGTTATTCCCGTTTAATCAACTGTTCTAACTTCTGATGTTCTTCGCTAACATTACTGAATTCATCCTGAATATCGTACATAATTGGGTGGGTGCCATCGTAAATGCTTTCCGGGCGGTGAGCTACGCAGCTGCTATGATTAGGTGATATTTGCTTGACTGGAGCATCGTGCAGGTGATTATGACCGCTCGGGTACTATGGGTCGTTTTCCACTCGTGCTACATCTCCGTTCGATCGGATTGCCTAACACATCATACTATCCTCTCCAATCTATGTCCTTAGTGTCCCACATATATTTTTTTAGTCGCCGTTCTAGTTAAATGGAAAATGTGGCAGTCCTATTCGCACCTTCCCAACCTTTTCCGGCTCTAGCTCTCCGCAATCCGAAGGTGTCTCCTGACCCAGTGATGGCGCGTTACCTAAGGCATCCTCTCTCTGCCACCAGCAAAATCATTTTCCAGACGAGTCTATCGCCCCATCTGCTGGGGATGACATGATCGTGCGTCGGATGTATCCTGTCTCTGTAACTGTTGCTCACGCAAGCAGTTGACCCCTCTTAAATTCCTTTACAGTTAATTAATAGAGGAATGTTCAACGAACGATAACACCTCCGGGGTTAATGAAGGCGGACACCACCAGCCGTGCGCTACCATGTTACATAAGTTTTATATCGCAGTTCTTGTAGACTTGTTGTGCATGCTATGTGCGGTGCTACACATCGAGGTTGCACCTGTAGCCTGATAGGGCAGACTTACACTGACAAGTACAGATATCAACCTAATGCTCACAATTGTTAATACAAACTCGCATTCATAAGATGTATAATATATCCTGCATCACATCGCCACCTGATGTTGTACAAGATGACAAGGTACGATTCAATCTGCAGACAACCCAACAGGGCGGACTTTCACTAACAATCGTGTGAGCATTCAAAGCGCGCACATGTACGCCAGTGTAAGGCCACCTTCATAGGATGTACGTAACGTCCCGCATCACATGGTAAGCTATTGTTATACGAGATGATAAACTACGATTTACCTGCAGACAACCCTCGCTCCACATCTTCGAGTTTGCCTTGGCTCCAAAGATGCAGAGTGAAGTTTGACAGGACCGGGCTTGTGCTGATGCGGGTAAATATAGGTCTTCCATAGTTACCCACTCAGCACAAGACAGGCCCTCGTAGAAATCATGTTTTCCGGCACACGGCAAGTCAGTGGTTATACTTTGAGGATATGATATATACTAATATTTACCTTCAGGAAACCCTAGAGCAACTCTCGCCATTCTGTGATACAAGGTTACGACCAGCACGAGGTCAATCGAGTTTAAGGCACCTGAAGGGCGTCTGAAACTTGACCGATCTTGCGTCAGCACACTATTTGGGGCGATGCCCACCAAAAAGCACCTGCGTGTTCCGGGTGCCAGCAATGAGGAGGCTTGAGAAGACCGTCTTTTAGGGGGCATGGGGTGCATCCATTTCACAGGCTCCCACGGCCAATCATCCTAAACTCATCAGCATGAGCCAATTGGTAGATCGAATAGAGCAAGAGGGATTGGAGGTGAGTGAGTTTACGGCTTGTGCTGTTGGCAGCCTTATATACGTATCGTGAATGTGGGTGTATTGATTTACATTCATTGTTGGCTGCAAGGTTTCGCCACGTC
>QLOO01001789.1:0-17065 GCA_003313855.1 Suillus sp. MG131 | reverse complement strand
ATTGGGTAATTTTTAGGCTCCACTGTACTTACCGCGGCAGATTCAAGGCAACTCTATTTTGCTTGCGACGATGGCAGCTGCTTCAGAGGAACAACCAGTCATCAACAAAAACAAGAGGCATCGCAAGGAGAAACGTAAGCTTTTAAATCTTCCTTAACAGTCAGTGAAGGCAACTTTGCGTTTCAGCATGGGACACCGATGACATCGACCAGTGAGCATTACCTCTACATGCCAATTAATACCACTTCTCATTGTACCTCATTTCCAGTGTAAGCACCGTGATGATATGTACTATCAGCACGTGCTCAAATCTACCCTAGTGGAAAATAGATCCATTTCAACCAGATGACAATAAAGGCGGCGTATTCACCGAGGAGTCTTCTTTCGCAACCCTTTTCCCAAAATATAGGGAGAAGTACCTGAGGGAGGTTTGGAGCGCCGTGACCAAAGTTCTGGACCCACATGTGAGTGGTCATGTCAGTTTCCGCCATATCCGCTATTGACTCATATCCAGGGTATCGCGTGCACATTGGATTTAGTTCACGGGTCCATGTCCGTCCGGACGACACGTAAAACATTTGATCCATACATCATACTTAAAGCACGAGACATCATCAAACTGCTCGCAAGAGGGGTGGCGATCACTCAGGCTCAAAAGGTATTACAGGACGACGTGGCATGCGATATCATCAAAATTGGCAATCTGGTTCGTAATAAGGACCGGTTCGTGAAACGGAGACAACGAATTATTGGACCAGATGGGAGTACACTGAAGGCGAGCATCGCATAACCTCGACTTTCTGCACGTCGTTAACTGTTTGCAGGCCATTGAGCTATTGACCCAGTGCTATGTTCTCGTACAAGGAAATACTGTCAGTGTCATGGGTCCGTACAAGTCACTAAAGGAAGTGCGACGAATAGTCCTCGATTGCATGAAAAATATTCATCCTATCTACCGCATCAAGGTGTGTTGACTGACGTTTGTTCTTCCCGCAGCTCTGTTGAATCATTCACAGGAGCTCATGATAAGAAGGGAACTTGCAAAGGATCCGAAGTTGGCAACAGAGTCTTGGGACCGGTTCCTGCCCAAGTTCAGGAAACAACATCTGAAAACTTCTGAAAAGACGAGCAAAAAGAATGAGAAACTCGCAGCTAAGGACGAAGCACGCAAGGCTGCTGGCCTTGATGCATCGAGTTCCGCCCAAAAGGAGAAACCAGCGAAGAAAGTGTACACGCCCTTCCCCCCGCCACAGCAACCACGGAAGGTAATTACTCTGTCATTATTTGTTGCATGATGCCAATGTTATGTCCAGGTTGACCTTCAGCTTGAGTCGGGAGAGTATTTCCTTAAGCCCCATGAGCGGGAGGCCCGGGAAGTCCAACAAAGAAAACAAAAAGTGCGTGTTTTACTTTGCTGTCCGCAATAACTCTGACGATACCTGCAGCAAGCTGAGGCAACGCTTAAACGACGAGCGGAACGGGCAGAGGTATATGTTGCTCCCAAAGAAGAGGCGGCTCCTACAGTTGAAGAGAAGCGAAAGCGACGGCATACAGAAGTGGATGGCGACGATGGGACGGCGAGGTCGAAAAAGAAGAAGAAGGACGTTGATGCAGAAGATACCTAGGGGCACAATGGACTTCCCACACCGTTCGTGCGCCTCCTACATACAAGCTGAATATCTTAGGCACCATCGACAGGAATAGATTTTGAATCTTGACGTGTCAAATCTAATTCAGAGTGGACATTTGCAAAGTGTAAGGACAGGAAAAAGCATCGTTGGCGGCAAGTTCCAAACCTGCCCCTTGAACACCCGTGAAACCTTTTTATTCGAGATTATGGTGCTCAGAGTGGGACGGTTTCAAGCATAACTTTAGAAGTCAGCTAGACGACTTGTCCTCTACCAATATCACAATGATTCAACAATTACTAGAAAGCCGACTTGAATATATCTGCTGGATTTTGTACCTGATATGAATGATTCCGACAATACGGTAGAGGCATAAAAATCGCTCGTCTCATTCCGTGGCGTGGCTATGGCTGACTGCTATCAATGCATTGCCAGTCCGAATGTCGTAGCCCCTCTATGTACAAAAGAGAAAACAGAAAGTATGTTGTTTGAAAAGCAAAGCAAATACTTACCTCTCAGGCAAGGGTGTCAGAGACCCAGCACTAGACCCAGCATAAACACAGTCCATCTTCACATCCGGAAGCGGGTGATCGCTTGTCCCTTTTCAAAGTGTCAACGCAGTATCATCATCAGCGTGTAAGTACCTTACCAGCATGACAGTACGGAATTCCGTCCTCCTTGTGTCCCCACCACATCACAGGCGACCACTCGTCCACGAGGTTGGCGAGCGTCTGGATGTGGCCATACGCAGCTGGCTGGGGACCGCGCGGTCGGCGCAGTGCGACGAAAGTGAAGAAACAGGCAAATATAGACAATGCTATGCATAAGTTCCAGATCTACACGAGGGTGTGAGGGTATCGTAAAACTTGGGCGGTGAGTGCGAACCTGGACAGTCATCATGCCTACCACCAAGTCATCTAGTTTCCCGTTCAAGGCGGGGTTAGATATCATGAACGAAAGCCCATACATCCAGTCTGCGATCGTCAATGATGGTGTTCAATAATGCCAATAAGGAAAACTAGCGCGAATGACTCACGCAGGAAAGGCTTCGCAATGAAAAGTACGAGACATATCGGATGAGTGAAAATTAGCTTCACAGGGTTCGTCGCCGTTCTAAGTCCTTTCCTTCCAGTAGCGCATCTCCACTGTTTCTCATCTCGAATGACATTCGCAATGAGCTCCGAGCAATGCAGCGCAAGTGTCAACGGTCCCTGGACAACTGCCACATTGACAAAGACCAGAATCTACCACTGAATACTGATATCCGACAGGCGATACATGAAGTAATTTTGGAAATTGGGGATGAGCGACCACGTTTCGGGGGACACTAAACCCATGCCGGTAAACTTGTCCGAGAGATACATGACGAGTGTAGCCCATCCAGCGCATGCTGCAACAATCCCCCAAAGAAAAGTGACAACTTTCCGGATGCTAGGGTGGGCATGCCACGCAGAGGGCTGTCTCTCTGACGGCCTTGCTGGATTTCCATCCACATCCAAGGCAGACACACAACGCATGCACCGGAAACTAGCAGGGGTCAATTGCGCGTGGTGGACCAGTGCGGCGGTCAAGTCGAAAGGTGAGGAGCTCCATGTCAATATTTTGACAGCTCGCATTCCTGACAATGCGATCATCACCTGGAGAAGGAGTGCGACGCCCAAAATGAGGAGAGGTAACCCTGCAAACGCAATACCCTGGAGCTCCCCATACATTGACGTCACTTGAACGTCATGACATACGATGAATGAGGCCGAGCTGTAGGATATAATGAGGAGGACAGCTGAGATACTATTAAGCAAGACGCCGTTAGGGTTACACCATCCGCTAGCTGCGGTCAGAAGGCGTAGATTGGTGTTGAAACGAAGCCGAGACTCTGAGGCCAGCGCAGAGCGCAACGAGATGCTGTGTGCGAAGCCTGTGGACTCGGTGCATAACGTGATGGTTAAGTTAAATGCCAGGGCCAATACCTCACTCTGTATGCCCAACAGAGTGCCAGAAGAAACATTTATGGGGAACATATTGATCGTGGTTACTCCGAAGACTCCGTAATTGGCTAAAGTGACAATGCCTACAACAATGCACAAGCAGCCGAAGATACTTGAACATGCCACTCCGACAAGGGCATATCTGCGACTCGTCAAACTGCGGTCATAGAAATAGGTTCTAGCATCAGCAGTGGACTTCGCATTGAATATTATCGAGTCAAAGTCCTGGTCACCCAGGAGTGCATCGTATGCAGGAAGACTGGACGGATGCGAATTTCCATCAGTCGAGTTGGAAAAAGCTGTCATGGGAGGCAGAGACGGGAATGCCAAATACACAGATTAAATATATTTCGCTTATTGCCATAGCCTCTAGTACATGTGACTTGAAGGCGGAGCATCAGGAAGAGCGGTCGTGCGACGTGGTATTTATGTGTATCCGGTGCACCGTTGATTTACATCACATCGCGGTACTGCAGCAATACCGAAAGCGCATGTGTCAGGACGGTGCTCACTGAAAACCAGTCAAGCCTAACCTCATTGTACTGTACACAAACTGGCCGCCATTTGTTGATCAAGAGAAGTAATAGGCAAAGATGAGCCAACTAGGAAACCTATCGGAAACAATGTGAGAGGTTAAAAGTGCTTGCAGGTGTGAACCATCAGAAAGTGACATCAGGCAAAAATATACCATACATGAGAACATTCGGCAAAATATAACCTTGAAGATGTATACCTTAGTGCGAACGACAGATAGATCAATTGATGCAGCCCAGGGGCTATAAAACTGTTCTTCCGCATGCGTCAATAGGACTCCATGAATAGATACTTATATCAAGCTAATAAAATGTCCCACGAGTAAGCAATCCATCTTAAAAAATACAAGAGTTGACCCACGCAATAGACCAGGCACCGACGAGAACAAGTGACAGCAAGTAATGCCACGGTGATTGATTGTGGGTAAATGCTCCCAACGATGTTGTGCAAAGCAAGAGCTTAGAGCAATCAGCTCCAAAAGCGTGACAGCGTATATCCTCCTGCTGGTTCCTGCAGCATGTTACTACTAGAAGAGAAGAAAGTCCACGTAGATGATTTTTTTGTAATCGTGCTACCACAGATGATTGCACCCGGAGTGTAAATGCGATAGCGGCCACCAGTAGAAGTCGCAGATACTGAGGACGAAAGTTGCCGATGTTGGGGAGCTGAGGGCATGCGAGTCCTGTTGTGCAGCACATCAAGCATCCAGCATTAATGTCGATTGCAGGAATGCTACAGTCTGCCGAGTTTCCTTGGTACCATTTTGCGTTGTGCTTTTTACACAATCCAGCTTTCATCACTGGTTGGAGAGCCGAGACGGAAGTTAGAAAGCGCATGATGCAAGGATAGGGTTCGCAGTTCTTGTCACTAGACCAATTTGAATATGTGCACAAGTTTGCTGGGTTGAGCTGGCACCTGCGAGAGATACCCTCTAAAGAATCGTGGGCTGAGTCAACGTCCTGAGTGTGTTTGACTCTCGCCACGTCTAGATCCTTGCAATCGTTGGCGAGGTCATTGTTGATGCTCTCGATCTCCTCGCGCATGCTCCCGTTCTCATTGAGAATCTGTCAGCAAAATCCTAAGCTCATTGATGGAGCGCCGATGACGATCTGGCAAGAGAAGGCTGAGTATTGAGTATGATATTTCATTTCCACAACGGATTCCATGAAAATGGTTACAAGGAACAACGCCACTGCAGACAAAGCGTGACAAGTATAACTACATTGAAGTTCCGCTAGTAGTCCCGGAAATACTCGTACCACTTAGTTCCATCCTCTCATTCTGTCCCCAGATCTCCGCAATCTCGTTCTGCATCAAGGCCAATCTCCTTAAGCTGGCTGTCCATACACTGTGGGTAGTAGAATCAATTAATTTAAGTGCAAACATGACTGATCGCGGAAATTTTCAGCAGGTCTGTCACTGGAATAGCACTCAAGTCTTTTTTAGTGAGAATAAATCATTGGAAAATTCCAGTCACTTTAGCGCTCAACACTTTAAGATCAGTAGCTTGGGCATTGACCATGGAAAAGTAAATGACAAAGACACTTGTTTTTAAGCTACACAAATTGCTCATCATAGCGTCGCTCGTGGGAACATCTTCAAACATCTCTGACGAGTGCTTCCAAGGCTTGAAGCATGCACCGCACACACCCTTGATTGATCACTACCATCGACATTAATTGTGGACGAACCAGACATGTCACGATCCAGAGATCCTTCACCTAACCTTAATAATGGCTATGGAACATGCAGGTGCAAACCATCATGTGGGAAATGGCTATCAAAGTCTGCACGCAACAAGCACTACCGCAGATTTATCAATGATGAGCTGGAACATATGCAGGATTCAGACCAGGAAGACAATGGAGATCAAGATGTGGTTCGAGAGAGTGGTGGCTCTAATGATGAGTGAGTTTGCCCAGCTCTTACAAAGATCAATTAATCTACTGATTATGGATCACAATAGTTTGAGTGGCGGGTCCTTCGACACTGGGTCATCAGAGGATGCCATGAGCATCAATGATGACCACAGCCAGGGTACTTGCAGTGACATCGATTGTGATGAATCTTCCGATCACTTGTATGCCTCCGAAACACCAATCAGTATTCCCGACAACTTTGTCTTTGATGAAGATGCGGATGATGATGAGTATCTGCACCTTTCACTTGAGGATATTGCAGCACAGCTCGATGCTTGGGCAAATCTCGAAGCTGATGGTGATTTCTATGACATCCGTCAGTGTTTTTCTATTCCATTGACTCCGTGATCATGCTCAAATGTTTGGCGCAGGTAATGACATCATTACAGAAGAAGACCGAGACAACATACAAGCTTTTCAGCTGAAGATGCTTGCAAACATCCCTTGCCATGCCTACGATTGAATGCGCCATGCTTTCCAACACAAAATGACATTGGATTCTGAGTGGGTTGTCATTCACCACTTAGCGCTGTTGTCTGGAATTGAACCCCAGAACATACACTGCTGCATACACTCCTGCATTGCTTATACGGGACAATATGTTCATGACAAAAGATGCCCTTTTTGCAATGAAGTCTGATATACGAAACATGGACATCCTCGACGCACATTCATGTACATTCCTCTTATCCCTCGACTTCAGGCTCTTTTCCATAATCCCACCATAATTGAACAAATGACTTATCGCCACAACTTCATACAGAGTGATAGGCTTGTCAGGGATGTATTTGATGGCGAGTGGTACCACAAACTTCGCTCCCGTCATGTTGTTGTAGACGGTGTTGAGCGAAGATGTTATGACTTGGATAGTTCTTCTTGACGAAGCTCAAACAAGAGCCTTCACACGTCAAGCGGGTTCTACTCTCAGACAAGAGAGGTTCGAGGGTTCAAGTATATCTAGTTGGAGTTTCCAACTAAAGATACAAAGGTTCAGAATTTGGGCTACTGAAGAGGAGTGCTCTAAGGTAGAATCAGGGTTCAGACTCAAGGGTTGCAAAGCCCAAGAGAAGGGATCAGGTTTCAGGTGTAAACCAAGTAGATTAAAGTGAAGAACTACAGACGGTACATGAGGGTTTATATAGGGAACAAGTGCAAAGGTTAAGGGCAGGCTTGTCAGAGATAAGACTGCTGTAAAAGGAAATCAAGAAAAGATAGCAAGAATAGAAAGATAGCAAATATAGTACAATGATGTCAGAGATAAGCGATAAGAGATAGAACATACTAGAATGTTCTATGACGTCATAGAAGAAAGGAGAATATTGAAGCGGAGATATAACTACAAGGCAACGCAGCCATAAGTCCAAAGATGGAAGAAAAAGATAGGAGGCCAATGTTATTGTAACAGAAGACACAAATACTTTCACAAGCCACATGACATAGCGCTTGCACTATCCGCTGATAGCTATCTCCTCTTCAAGAGACGTCGTGAGGGGCCATCTGCTACTCCCATCCTTCTACAAAATTTCAACCTGCCTCCACAGATCCGAACTTGTTTAGAGAATCTCATCTGCGTAGGAGTCATTCCAGGTCCCCATCAGCCCAAAGATATTCAGTCATTCCTTACTCCCTTCGATGACGAGTGTGCTGTTCTTGCTGATGGAGTCCGAACACTTGACGCATCCACACGAAATCATTTCAATCTCCATGCATATGTCATCTTCGAGGATGGCGATATTGTTGCTATTGAAAAGCTACTAAACATCAAGGGTCACAATGTGGTTTATCCATGTTGATCATGTGAGATACAGGGAGTACGAAATATCACTGGCTGAGGCAAAGTATACTATACACCTCTGAGCACCCCAGACCTCGACCACCAGCCCCAACCATCTCTTGACCCTCACCATCTGCCTCTTCGCTCACACCAGAGCTACATCCAGACACACAACAAAATACAGTCAGCCACAACACGCACACAGAAAGCTGCCATTGCCAAGCAGACTGGTATTTGCGGCCCTCCAGCACTACAGCGTGTGGACTCATTGGACTACTCAAAGTCGTTTCCATATGAATGGATGCATTTGTTTCTGGAGAATGTTGTTCCCACCCTTGTAAATCTGTGGACTGGTCGTTTTAAAGGCCTTGATTCTGGTTTTGAGAACTATGAGATCCCGGATGACATTTGGGAAGAAATTGGAGCTGAGACAGCAGGTGCTGTCAAGGACATCCCCGCAGCCTTTGTATGAGCTCTTGGCAATATTGCTAATGACCACTCAAATTTTACAGCCGAAGCATGGGGATTTTGGTTCATGTACCTGGCCCCCATCATACTCAAGGACTGATTCGAAGATGTGAAGTACTATGACCATATGTGCGAACTTGCAGGGATGATGAAGAAAATGCTGCAATTTCAGCTTACTCATGGAGAGATTGATGCACTTGACGAGGGACTAATCAAATGGGTCAAAACATATGAAGAGTAAGTGTCATCTCTATTTGAAATATGCTATTGTTGATGCATCTCTGATCCAGGTACTACTACCAATACGCAGAAGATTGGTTGTCAACATGCACCCTCCCTATCCATGGTCTACTTCACGTAGCAAGTGGGATACGCTACTGTGGACCAGTATGGACAAGCTGGACATTTTACATGGAGCGCTACTGTGGCTTTCTCCAGGCTCACCTGCATTCACGCCGATTTCCTTGGAGTAATATCAGTCGGCGGGTGTTGTATATGGCCTATCTGACCCAAGTGACAGTAAAATATGATCTTGGTGAAGACTTTTGTGTAACATCTTGACGTCTAGACGATGGTGAATTGAGACGAGACGAAAGGATTTTTGATACATGTATGTGCTCTAATGACATGGCAGACAGATTAATAATTTTGGCCATCAGATCCTGATTTCATCATTTGCGCACCTATCAACTATAAGTATAGGCCTAGAGATGATAACTTGTTGGGTGTCATCGCTACATGCTTCCACCAGATCCTCGGTCAACGGCAAGATCAAATTCAAGCACAACTGCCCACTGTGATGCCACTATGTGGGAAAGCACGCATTCGCAACCGTGGCGACACAATTCGTACTGTCTTTGCAATTCGACGACTGACACAATCTTACAGAGATAACACCTTCATGCGGGTAAGTTAAATCTATTGTCATTATTTGTTCATGAACTTACTATCCGTAGTATGAGATCCAATATAACAACACAGGAAATCGTGTCACCAATGTCATAGGCTATGGTCGCCTCGAGAAGATCATACTTTGCCACCTGGATAGCAAGGCCATATGGGGGACTCACCAGAATTCTCTCCACATCCTCGCAGTTATTGCGCCCTGCGATACTCATGGCCATGATGCTTCACAAATCCTTGTGGAGTATAAAAAATTCCTGCCAATTATCATTAGTGATGTGCGCAACATAAAAGCTGCAGTGGGTCGAGTTAATACTCGCAGAAAGTGGGGTATCATAGATCGTACCATCAATGCCACTTGCACATCATTTGCAGATGTGGATGAGGAGTACAATGAAGATTATATTTCAGACGAAGAAATGTAGATACAGCAATGAAAAGTACTTTTTAAGACTTGTAATTGATAGTGCATGAAATATGTGGGGAGCGCAACAACGCGATTGGGGACACATAGATGTGTGATGGATGAAAGATGGACAGAAACGATGGCTTCAAGAGCACAAAGTTCACAATGCCTACTATGAGTAGGCTGAATGGTAAGATGGTGGTCAAAATGTGGAATCTGAGGACACTGTTGGTGGCGGGGGATGAGGATGGTGAACATGTTATGGTGAGAGCGGGCTCTCAGGATGGCTAGATATGGTCTGATTGCGAAGAACACCCCCTGCCCGGGCAATGTGGGGGTCAAACTGAGGGTACCATGGCATCGGTGCTTCAGTATACGAGTCAATGTACTGGTCTTTCTGAGCTTTCATCTTAGTAAACGAAGAGACTGATGCGATGTGGTAGAGACGATGGTTGATGCAAAGCGAACAAGCAGGGATAGCAACGGAGGCCCCGATCATAAATCTGGCGGCTAGGACATAATCATGAGTTTTGCGATGAGAACATAGGGAAAATTCCTACAGATATCACACCACACTTGGAAGTAGGGTAGGTCTGGTGGTACGACTGGAAGCGTACAGTGACAAGGCAGCCTGAATTGAGACGTAGAATGCAGGTGCATTGAATGTCTCGAATATGATTTTGCATCATCTTTTCACGGTTAGCTTTAGGATTGAGTGGAGCCTCAGCGAGTAAGACAGGGTGCACTTCCAGGACTACATGAAGCTCATTGTAGAAAGTGTGATGCCAAAAGTGTAAATAGGTGGAGCATCGCCGGTGTGCTGCGGCTGCTGACGATGGCTGGTGATGTGAGGGTAGATTAGAGGGTCAGGTGGAAGGAGATGATGTGTCAGAAGATGGCTGGGAAGACGATGACGAGGGATTCTGGAAGAGCTTTGCAATGTCTGCTCTGGAAGGTTTAGGTGTAGAAGCGGTTGATGTTGCGGCCGCTGAAGATAGCGTACTAGAGTTGAAAGGCATTGATGATAGGGAAGGTCATGGAGGTTGCTTCAACGACCCTGTGGCCAATGCGGAAGCTGAGGTTTTGCCATTTACATGGTTGGAAGACATAGCAGGTACGGATCTGAAAGACTTTACGACTTTGGTTTTTACAGCGGAAATGGAGGCCAAGGCATCATCTATTGATCCACACACGACAGATGCTGAGGGTAAGGATTGTCGTGGAGACGAAGGCTGAAAAACATTTGTTGGCGATCGTGATAGGGTTAGGGTTAAAAATGCGCACCTTCAAGGTCCTGGCTGCAAGGGAGAAGTAGCAATAGAGGTAGCAGCAGATGATAGAATTTGGGATCGGCATGGCGCTGCAGACGCAATGCAAGGGCGTCGCGGAAGAGGGAAATGGTGGTATCGATGATTCCAGATGTAGCCTTTAAGGCGTGCCCATGCGAGGTTGGTGAGAGCTGCTGAATGGTTGGCCAGACTTTTGCATGGAGGTCTTCAGTGATCGTTGACGGTGTAGAGACTCGATCCTGCGTAGCCTCACAAAGGCATATTTCACGAGTCATGACAAACCTACTTGCAGTGTACATGCAAGGCGACGCATGCGCGATAGAGGCGACGCGAACGCGACACTGGCGCGACCAACGCGACACTGGCGCGACATAGGCGACACTGGCGCAATGCGCGCGCGCTTTCCCGCGCCTAAGCGCCCTAAGGCGCCTGACCTCCAAGTGTCTATCCCCATGTCCAACCAAGTTCCCAGGTACGCATTTCCCCTTTTATCATTTATTTTACTATCATACCATGATTATTTCAACATGGACCCTTACTTACATCACCCTAGCGCTACCTATTCGGTTCCGTGCCCTGGGAGCGCACTAGGATATGTTTTTACCTTTTACTACTTACCTTTTTACACACCTACACCAGTACACCACTACTACACCTAGACCAGTATCTATCTACCATTCAACTATGAAGCTATAGATTTGAATCTCGCCCGTCTATTCAAGTTGTGCATACCGTCTACTCTCTCGCGCTTCGCGCGCCTATAGCGCCTCGTTTCCCGCGCCTGTCGCCTCGTTCTCGCGCCTATAGTGCTTCGTTCTTGCACCTTGGATGTAGCCCAGAGTTGATAAAACTCGTGGATACTGCTCACCTTGCTTCCCCTAAGGGTCGAGCCTATCGCACACCATAACTCGCCCTAACACATTTATTTTATATCAGCTGCGCACTCAGCTGAGTTGTGTTACCCACAACGGGACGGCTGCGATGGTTGTAGGGAGGTCTTGTGTTGTGTATGTACATGGAAATAAAAATTTGCTATTAAAATGAGATCCAGTTGAAGAGCAAAGTGCCATTGAGTGAACTACTGGGCGGCGCAGGGTTCAGAGCAACTCTGGACGCCCTGGCCAAGGTTTGCTGGAGCAATGGTTACTGACCAAGGTTCAGAGCAACTTTGGATGCCCTGGGGGCACAGCACACACACACCAAAGTTGTCACGTGCACGTGACAAACAACACGTCAACAAAGGACTTGATCAACAAATCAAACAACTAAACTGCACACCTCTCCACCACAATCAACGATGCCCCACAACAAAGGTAAGACAATCGGAAAGGCAGACAGGGCTGCCAGGAATCTCAGTCAGCTGGAAACTGAGCTTTGGCATCTACAACGTGAGTCAAATTCTGGTGTTTCAGAAGGAATAGGAGTAACACACATACCAGGAAACGATCATCATGGAAGGCTCAGCCCCACAGCACATGCAAAGAAGCAGATCGACAAGCCCAAGGGTCAAGCAGGCCGATCAGAACTCAAAGGAGGATATAGTCTTCAACAGGCTATGGGATTGGCTGGAAATGACCGGAAATACAATGCGTTTAGAGTGAGTACTCTTGTTGACCAGGAGCATTTTTATCTGTTCACATTTCGATAAGATGATGGCATGGAAATATACAAATCGATACCTTGATACTTCGTGCACTCTGAAGAAGCAAGACAAACTCACGGTGACATTCCTCTTAGCCTATGTAAGTATTTCATGTTTTTCAGTGAATATATGCTACTGTAACTAGGCGCAGGCACAACGCAAACACCAATTTCTTGCAAAGTTTCGCGACAATTGGCCATTTCACGACTTTATGGGTTGTTATCTTCGAAATCATACACAATACACTAAGAAGCAGCATCCAAATCTGGATGACTCTGAGGTGAGCTACTTAGTCAATTGAATGCTTGAGGTTGATTGCATATATGTGCACAGATCGACGAGTCTGATGTTAGTGACAGGGAAATCGACAACATGCTTAATGATGACGAGGATGCTTTGACTCCAAGTCCAATGTTGCAACGAAAACGACACCGACATGCACACGATTCAGATGATTCAGACATCAATGAGGAGAGGCGCCCACGGCCTCCAAAAAAACTCAATTCTGCATATGTGAGTGTTCATGATGTTTCGATTACACTACTAACACTCAAAGCTCTGGACAGGTGTCCATTCCTGCTCGTGCAAAGCCTGCTCCAGCATCTCGTATAACACCTGCTCCTCATGTGCAGCCTGGTCCAAAGTTGAAGATGACTTCAAAGTCCTTCCCCTCCACCACTACCCATCCAGGCCCACCACCGGCTACAAAGCCAAAACCAAGGCCAATATCAGCATCCAACTCACGCACCACCGCAGCCAAGCCAAAAGCAAAACCCATATCCTTGCCTCACAACTCTCATGCCAAGACTACATCCAAAACTGCAGACAAAAATGATGCTTATGAGTTTGCTGATCTCCCCTTGGTCTGTCCAAGTGAGGGCTGCAAGGATCTTGTGCCGGCAGATCCCACGGTTGAGCTTGTCAAACAGCTTCGACAGTGGGACTCTTTCAAGTCCACTGACCGTTGCCTGACCTCAGAGGGTTTACGTCTAGAGCTTGAGATATGTGCAACACTTCGACAATTGCGGGAAGAAAAACTCAATATACAGCGCGCCAAAGCCCGAGGATGGCCAACAATCATTATATGGGAGAACGTCTCAGATCGAGTCCTCCAAATGGAGCCTGATTTGGATCTCATGATTCATGATCCAAACATGAGGCATTACAGTTTTTTTCATGACATGATTCTTGAAGATCTTTCTTCCGCAGGTCTCAAAAGCAACTCCAAACGAGAATTTGCCAAGCTGGCCACCACTAGCTGACCTCGCATGCCAGCTATCATTTCAAATCACGCTCATCCTGGATAGTGATTTGTTCATTCACATGGCGAATTTGACAATGATACTGACATCTTGCTACTAGCTACGGCGAGAAAGGAAAAACAATAATTCAGTCTGCGATATTTTCCATGTTTGACCACGAACAGATTTCCAATGAGGCCTTCGCTCCCCTTGACTTCAAGACCTACATTGAATACTACCTCATACCCTGGGTCGCTATGCACTTGATTTCGAAAGACCTTGGATGCAGTCTGGAAGTGGCGTATGAAGATATGATCGCAAGCGCTGATTCAGGTGTTGCACTGCATCCAATGGGTGAAGAAGATGCACGTATTGATAGAATCACACGGCAACACTGTGTCTTGGCTGCTGAGAGACGTGTCGAGAAGGTTGAGCGCTTCCGCAAGGAGATGAATGCGCAAATCGAGAAGGGACGGGAGGAACAGAGGATGCACGACAATCTAGCTGCAAAGATTTTGTCTAAGGTGTGTAGTATTGTGTTATACATTCAGTCATCTGCTCAGATTGTTGGGCAGCACACACAAAAAGTGGTGCGTCATTTTTGGCCCTTAGACTGACAGCCCCTTAGCTCGTGTTCACATTGTTACGACCTAGCTTGCCGCTTTGGAATCACAACCAGCAGCAGGCCCCTCTAAATTTTCTGGATCATATGATGATGCGGCATATCAAGATGATGGTGAATCAGAGCTGTCTGAACTAGACTCAGTGCATTTATGAACTTTCTTCCTGTCAACTTTCACGTTGAATTACTGCTTCACATAGCCCAAGAGCATTCAGGCTCAGGCTGTACCACCTAAATATTCACGGTCACAACCAGCCAGACGCAGAAGGGTGAGTTTTCTATAGGCATCCCATCTCACTGACAATTTGTCTTCTCACAGTCGCGCAAATGAGCTTTTGTGTGCCTACCATCTCCTTGAACCAAGTTCTTCATCCATCTCTCTTCACCATATTTCTGGCTGTTCTTCATCTGTCCCTGCTTGCTAGGTTCTGTCTCAGCTCACTGGATTCGCTACCAATACACACCAGGTCCTTCATTGCTGCTCTCCATTTCTTCGACACCAATAGCTTGTTGTTCAACCACCTTGCTCAAATGGCTGCCACCAACTCATTCAAGATTGTCTCTATCATTATTCTTCATGCATGCCACTTTTCAATTGATCACAAATGTTGTACTGCTTCGTGTCTCCCTGTTTATGCACTAGATGTCTCGCTACATTCACCTGTTACCTGTACTGTATTAGCTCACTCATGCAGCATCATAATCAGACAATTCCAGTGATTGCATCAGTCCTTTTGAAGTGATGAAGTCGATCTTTTTCAGTGATTGCATCAGTCCTTTTCCAGTGATGAAGCCGACCTTTTGCAGTGATGTCGTCGCTGTATATTCCATGATACATTCAAGTAAAAATGAATGGAGACTGCGGAAATTTACGTATGTCAAGTTGGTCCTTTCAGTGATATAGAAGTGACTATATTTAAGTGAGCAACATACTTAATTCAGGTAGGCATCTGCTATGGGAATATAGTGATTTCATTCACTGGATTTCAGTGAGTGTACTACCTACAGTGCATAGTCACCTGAGGGAGATTGGCCGTTGATGCAGGTTGATCAATATTATACTGTGGTAGTGTTTTAGACATGATCATAGTACTCCAGTGGTTCGAAACATCCTATTTATGTGAGACCCTTCAGGACCTTCTTCAGATTCTTGGAAACTTCTGAGAAGTGCCAATGGTGTCATACCTTGAAGAGGCACGGAGAGTCGGAGACAATGGTTTTCAAGAACATTTCATTTCACCTCAGTGGCGCTCAGTGACAAAGTGGTGAGTCAAAGCAGCATCAGTGGGTTGTAGTGTTCCATGAAAAACTCCTGAGTTTTTGACATCACCAGTTTTTGACATGTTTTTAACATGTTGAGAACTCAAGGGTGTTTTGAGGGTGTCAAAAACTGTCAAACACTCTAAATATAACACAGAATGTTGTTCCTGACTTTAGACTGGTTGAGCATCAGAGTTGATAATACTGTAATAAGACAAGAGCCAAAAGTCTCCAGAACAACCTCTCTTCAACTATGAGCTTCTTTAAGACAGTTACCAGCATTGATACCTCATGAGAGAGGTTCAAAACTGCACTATCCCATCTCCCAGACAATATGTGGCCTAGATGGTAAAACCACTCTTGCAAAGCTCAATGAACAAATTATTGCATATTCAAAAGGAGCCTGGCCTTTCAATTGTTCTCTTACCAACAATACAGACATTCTCAAGTATTGGACAAGCTTCTTGGATCACAACAATGCCAATATTCTTGTGGTATGTATCTGCAAGTGTAACCACAGGGGTGTATTCTAACTCATCTTGCATCTCATCAAGTTCTTTGCAGTCAAGATTTTTTTGATTACAGTCAACTCAATGGCTGATGAACATACAGCATCAACTGTTACGAACTTAGCTAAGTTTGCAACATGAACCTTGTAGGGGTCTTCATGTACAGGCTCTGAGACCAGTGCCCTCCATGTACACAAAGATTCATAGCACTTCTCAAGAGGCAGGGCTCTCCTTGAGAAGTATCTGCTAGTCTTGCGGGTTCGACCCACAAGAGTAGCACTTGTGATAGGACTTTGACTGTCTGCATATTGTTAACTGTTTGCAGGCCATCAAGCTATTGACCCAGTGCTATGTTCTCATACAAGGAAATACTGTCAGTGTCATGGGTCCATACAAGTCACGAAAGGAAGTTCGACGAATAGTCCTCGATTGCATGAAAAACATTCATCCCATCTACCGCATCAAGGTGTGTTGACTGACATTTATTCTTTCCGCAGCTCTATTGAATCATTCGCAGGAGCTTATGATAAGAAGGGAACTTGCAAAGGATCCCAAGTTGGCAACAGAGTCCTGGGACCAGTTCCTGCCCAAGTTCAGGAAACATCATCTGAAAACCTCTGAAAAGACGAGCAAGAAGAATGAGAAACTCGCAGCTAAGGACGAAGCATGCAAGGCTGCAGGCCTTGATGCATCGAGTTCCACCCAAAAGGAGAAACCAGCGAAGAAAGTGTACACACCCTTCCCCCCGCCACAGCAACCACGGAAGGTAATTTACTCTGTCGTTATTTGTTGCAAAATGCTGACATTATGTCCAGGTTGACCTTCAGCTTGAGTCGGGAGAGTATTTCCTCAAGCCCCATGAGCGGGAGGCCCGGGAAGTCCAAC
>QLOO01001788.1:0-36383 GCA_003313855.1 Suillus sp. MG131 | reverse complement strand
TCACTTCAGCAATCTTTGGTCTTGCATACGCCAGCCTCACTCAAATGGACCGCAGCCCAAGAAAAGAATCTGAGCAGAGACTACCCATTGCAAGATCACGATCCAGCGGACCCAGCCCTCTTCGTCCAGCGCACTTACCTTCACTTCTTATGGCTTCCTCATGTACGTCCTGCTCTAACCGTTCTATGTATTCACTAACAACAGTATAGTCGATTATGCCGCTCTCTCTCTTTATTCCCTCTCTTCTTCGCATCCAAAGGACACCAGATCTCGCAGAAGACCAACCACATCCTCTTCACACTTTTATAGAGCCCCTTCTCCTTTCCCTTCGTGCAGCCGCGAACAAGTACCATAATGAGCTCCCTCAGATCCTCGCTGACGGTGGGGGTGCAGGCGAAGCAGAGGAGAGCATGATGTGGTATGCTTTGGGGTACGAGAAAGTTGATACCAACGCGGAGCGCAGCGAACACCTCAATCGAGAAGACAGTGTGATGCTGGAAGACAAATGGAGGTCTGGTTGGCTCGAGCGCATGGAGCAGCGTGAGTAAGTGCTTATCACTTTGCTTCTGGGTGCATCATAACGACTTTGTAGAGTTCAGATCCAGATCCTGCTCTATTTCCTCAAGCTCTCTCTTCCTGGACCATGCACACCCTTACCACCTGTCGAAGTGCCATCCACTGATAATATGTCATTCATTTCACCCGCAAAATCCAGCCGTTCGCGGAAAAAGAAGAAAGAAAAATCAAATTTGATCACCCCGTCCTCGATCGAGCGTCTCGAGTCCTTCATGGACAAACTATCAATGTGGCAGCTCGCCTCGCTCATGAATACATCTCGCACTGAAATCATGACTCGCAACAAGAATGAACGTGACTGGATGCAAAAGTTTTGCGAGGATATAGTCGAACCACTGTAGGTGACCACCTCACGTATATCAACCGCAATACTAATTATTGTAGGTTCAAATCAAAGCTCCCAGAGCAATGTGCCCTCCTCCGCTCCAAACTCTTCCCAAACTCTCCTTTCTCCGACGAACCCCCTTCTCCTGGACCATCTACAAAGAAATTACTCCCTGGATCTCGCTCTCATCATTCATCATCGACTACCGCGGCAGGCTCACGAGGTGTGACAAGGGCCCCCACTCGCACTCGCTCGCTGTCTGTGTCACTCGCCCAGGAAAAAGAAAAGGAACGTGCAGCAAGCGTAGGCGCAACGCAGGACAAGGCGCTTCAGCGTGCGCTAACCCGGCAGATCAATATGTTTCGTGCATGGAAAGGGAAAGAGCGGTCGACAGCTGCGTCGTCACAGGGAGATTCAAAGGCGCCTGCTGCAACGACCAAGCGCATCATTGGGCGCACAGATTCACAGTCCCAATCCTCCCAATCTCGCGCAGCGCAGGCGATCACCCTCGTAACCGCTACGCCTGTGAAGAAACCGCCTCCCCGGGCCAAGTCAAATGCGTCAGCTCGGAGCTCGAGTCCCATACCTAATGTCAGGAGTTCGAGCGTACTTACCACAGGGAGGAGTTCGAGTCCACATCTCGCTGGGCGATCTTCAAGTCCTCTCACGGCCCGCAGCTCGAGTCTTATACCACTCGACACAGATGACAACGAGCTTCCTTCTGCGTCTGTCCATATACTTGGCTTCTCTGATAGCCTGGGCAATATAATGGACGAAGACAAGGATGCGGAGGAGGAAATAAGGCTCCCAAACTCTTCGCCTGATGTCTTGCTGCTCAGCAAGAGCGGGTGTGCCATGGGTACTAACTTGAAGAAACGCGTCCCGTCAGCTGCGTCAGAAGTACTGACTTCGGATACCCCTGTTAGGAAGCGGATGAGACTTGGGAGGTAGCCTCAGGTAGGAGCGCTGGTTTGTGCTGCGTGGTATTAGTTGTGCAAAAATTATCGACTTCTGAGTCGTGGTTCAAGTTCACATTGAGTGCTACCTTGCGCACTTCATTCTGCAGGAAGTAAAGAAGTAATCAGAGTAAACAGTGTAGCGATAGGAGGAGAGCATGTAAACGAGTCTAATAATAAACTCGCCCTTTCGCAATCTGCTTCTTCTACTGCAGGCCATCATCATGTTTCCAAAACTGCTGCACCCCTTCCTTCATTTCTTTCGCGTTTGCATTTGGTTCAACGTGCTGTCGGTTAGCGTTTGTATCCCTGTTCCATTTTCACAGCTGATGTATCTTCTTGAAACACAGGGCTCTACTTGCAAGCAAAAACCGGGATCGTCCTCCAGCCCGAGAAATATATATTCGGATGTCAGCGATACATCCATCCAGCATGATACCACTTCGTATAGGTGTGATTGTGCTCTCAACTTATTATCGGTTGGTGCGAGCCTGGCTTCATCTTCCAACGGCGGGGCGGCCGCGCCCGCCCACCAGGTCTATCTTCCTTCTAACACAAGAAGGCTCTGAGCATTCAAATATTCACATACAGCGAGCGGTTCCTGCCTCACGGGTGCGCGGCTCACCAACCAGTGCCGCCAGGAGCTCATTCCACCCCCCCGTCCATCTGCAGCCGGCGTTTTCTGGTCAGCGGTGATATGCGAGAATCTTGGGGATGAGAACGGTTGCACCCCTTCCATATAACTGACGTTCTTGCAGTGCCATTGTGCAGCAGGACAACGTACTTGGTAAGTAGTCTTTCATTGCTCCTAGCTGAAGTGCACGGGGGCTGGTGATTCACTCCCAGTGATGAGTATAGAAGGACGAGGGCAAATTATTCCCGTTGCAGTTTTTTTACTGTCTATATGCTCTTTGCATCTGTAACAGCGTGCCCTCGCATTGATTGAATTGTTATCCACCCTGCTATCCTGCTGTGCCCTCGGTGACGTATCAAGTCAACTCGATCACGCCGCATTGCTACTCCACAAACCAAACTCTTTTCAAAGTAGGCACTGCTAGGCATCGTGACGGGGGTTCTGTGTATTTCAACGGTACGTTCGAGCGATTGGTCTCTTCTCGTGATTCTGCGCCCCATCTTAACATACGTCATCACAGGAACGAACCTCTATGCACCAGTCGACGCCAAACTCCATCCTTCTCCAACCCCAACTTGCACATACGGCCTTTTCCCGCATCACCTCTGATCCCCGTCGCCTACCTAATCTCCGATCCTTCCTTCTGGTGAATGCGCATCGTAAGCGATGTATTCCTTCATATACTCAGGAGAGGCTGATTGTTGACAAGCAGCTGCTTACACCTGAGCTGCCTGTGATTTGTCTTTGTCGAAAGTTGTTTGAGTAGTTGGATGGCATCATGGTCCATGCTGGTGGGTACGGCTACGAGTGGTGAAGAAGTCAATTGCGGCAAATGATCTGTTCAGATCGGGAGGCAGTAGGGTTTGACGAGGAGAAAATGAGGCAAATCGCTCTTGTTGAGTAGGTTAATTCAAGTTCGCATTGAGTTTGCACTGTATTCTGCAGGAAGTACACAAAGTGATTCTACAGTAGCGAGGAGTATAGTAGCGAGGAGTATGTAAATGTAGGAAATGATATCTTCATACAACCCTAGACTGTTTTGCGAGAGCGAGCTTATTAGGTAGCAAAGCGGGACGAGTGAAGTGCATCGTACGAAATCTGTAGGGAATGCATAGATCTTCGGTCAATTAACATAAGCATTACATGCTCGAAGGACGACTGACAGGCACTACCGCGAAAGTAATGCAACCTACTACTCTTCTCGACACTTGTGCCATGATGTGCCGTGTGCAACACGACTCAAGTCCAGCTGTGGGATATTGTTGGGTATCACCAGCGTGTTGCCTGGGACATACATGTACTCCTCCGCATCTGGGTAGAAATTCAGTGGGATCCAGAGGACAAGCCGTTCTTCGGGACCAACAACCCATCCCTCCTCGTCCGTGCAGGATGGGGCTGGGGTTTCAGAATCTTGGAGAAAGGAGGCAGAATGAAGGGCATGAGTTGGGTTGGAAGAGAAACACATTGCAGGTGCTTCAAATGATTGGTGCCGGTGTAGAAATTCTATATTCCACACCCGGATGGTATTGTCGAATGCCCCAGACACGATGCGCTTGCCATCAGGCGAGATTGCGACAGACATAACGGGTTCGATGTGCCCTCGGAAAGGGGCACCCACTCCCTCGCCAGTCTGCATGTCCCACACCCGGACGGTCTGGTCATGCGAGCCAGACACGATGCGATTACCATCTGAAGAGATTGCAACAGCGCTAACGGAAGCAGTGTGGCCTTGGAGAGGGGCACCCAATGGCTTGCCAGTCCCTGTATCCCACACACGGATAGTCATGTCCTCTGAACCAGACACGATGCGACGTGAATCCAGTGAGATTGCAACGGAGAGGACAATGTCAGTGTGGCCTTCGAGCGGGGCACTTGATGCCTTGCCAGTCCCCATATTCCACACCCGAATTGTCTTATCATTTGAACCAGACACTATTCGATTGCCGTCTGATGAAATTGCGACAGACCGAACCCAGTGAGAGTGCCCAGTGAGAGGATGTGCCTCACCAGTCTCGACATGCCACACCCAGATTGTCCCATCGTCTGAACCAGACACGATATGGTTTCTGTCTGGCGAGATTGCGACAGACTGAACAACGTCAGTGTGACCTTGGAGAACACGCCATAGCTTCCCAGTGTCCGCATCCCATATGCGGATGGTGCGGTCCCTTGAACCAGACACAATGCCCTTCCCGTCCGACGAGATTGCGACTGACAGAACGGATTGAGTGTGCCCTTCGAGAGGGGCAACTAATGCCTCGCCAGTCTCTATATCCCACACCCGAACTGTCCTGTCACCTGAACCGGACACGATGCGATGTCCATCTGGCGAGATTGCAACAGAGTAAACGGCGTCAGTATGGCTTTGGAGGGCGGCAACCGATGCACTGCCCGCAATGGTGTCGGCATCCCACACCCGAATCGTCATGTCATCTGAACCAGAGACTATGCGGTTTCCACCTGGCGAGATTGCAACAGACCAAACACAGCCAGTATGGCCTTGGAGAGGGGATCCTGATGGCATGCCAGTCTTCGCATCCCACACTCGGATCGTCCGGTCATCCGAACCAGATACGATACGGTTTCCATGCGGCAAGATTGCGACTGACATAACGGAGTCAGTGTGACCTTGGAGGGGGGCACCCAATGCCTCGCCAGTTTGCATATCCCACACACGGATGGTGTCGTCCCTCGAACCAGACATGATGCGTTTCCCATCCGGTGTGATTGCGACACACAAAACTGCGTCCGTGTGTCCTTGGAGTGGGGCACCAAATGCCTTGCATGTCTCCATATCCCACATCTGAATTGTCTTGTCTTCCGATCCAGACACAATGCGTTTCCCATTCGGTGAGAATTTGACAGACAGAACCCTGTCTGTGTGCCCCAGGAGTGGGGCACCAAATACCTTGCATGTCTCCATATCCCACACCTGAATTGTCGTGTCGTCCGATCCAGACACGATGAATTTACCATCCGGTGAGATTGCGACAGACCAAACATCGCTGGTATGGCCTTGGAGAGGGGACCCTAATGGCTCGCCAGCCTTCGCATCCCACACCCGGACTGTTTTGTCACTTGAACCTGAAACAATGCGATATCCATCCGGCGAAAATGCGACAGACCAAATAAAGTCAGTGTGGCCTCGCAGAGGGGCATACAATGCCTCGCCAGTGTCCATATCCCACACCTGAATCGTTTCACTTAGACCACACGCGATGCGTTTTCCGTCTGGCGACATTGCAACTGAGATAACCTTGTCATTCGCATAGATAATCTTCTCCATCTGAGGCCAATTCTCGACATGGCCAGCAACAATGCGAGGGGTGCAAGGAAACTTTGCGGCGAACTTGCGAAACATTATCGACTGCTTTGGAGCGAACGGCAGAGCGGACAGGTATAAATGGGGTGTGCTGCGTAAAATCGTGCTTGCAAAAGTTCGGACGAAACGCAGGGTGTCCCCGGTAGCGTCACTGACATGCGTGAACTCAGCATGACCCTACGACCTCCCACTACTTGTAAGCATTCGTCAGGTAAAGAATGAACTTGAGCTACGCACCGAAAACCAATCTGCAATAGATAAGAGGGTCACTACCGAGCCACCGAGGCTTTTCATCAGAGCCAGTGCTTCCAACCACCAAAGAAGGCGCTCTGCATCAAAGAAAGCTTCAATTTCCCTGGCGAGTGATGATTCAAAGGACGTAGAGCCGACATGAGTCCCCCAGAATCGACATGAGTATGATAACTGAGCCGAAATGGATTCTTTGACTCGTCTCTCCAAGTCAGGGACAGAAGAATTGGGCAAGTACGAATTCTCCAAGGAGCAGATGTTGAAGCGAAGCCCGCGCTTCAAATCCATGACCCGAAGGGAAGCAAAGGCAAGGTCGCCCTGTACCAATAACCTATCAACGAAGAAGTCGTGACTCCGCGATTTGTCTGTGAGGAAGTCGTAGAAAGACGCGTGGAGGGGACGTATGGGAGTCTGAGGATCCGTGATACCGGTGACAAGCGAGCCTAGGGACCTAATGACATCTTCCATATTGTAACGGTTGCGTCCATCAGGAAAATGCAGTCGCATAGCTTTCAATGCAGGCATGGGAAGTGGTTCCAATGAGGCAAGAATTTGTCCCATCACTGAGCAAAACACTGGGATAGCTTCCCTATGCTCGTCCCTCGGCATGATTTCTCCCAAGATGCGTGCATACATGGTATCCAACAGACGTGTTCCTGTTTCAGACGTTCCAGCAACCAAAGCATCGAATCTGTCCGCCGGACCCAAGCCAACTTTGTTCGTGCCCTTGATGTACTCGCAGGCGAGACGAGCCCATTCAAACAGGCCGTCGGATTTCTCGGCAAGAGTATTGAAGTGCGCATCGTTGAAGTTGCGCAGTCCTGCGAGCCTGGTCGAAATGTACAACTGGATGTCATTGTGTGTGGATGCAGGCGGGATATCATCCATGGAGATATGGCGGACATGCGATGCACCTAGAGCATCGCGAATATCTTGGAGTGGACGGGAAATGATGATGATACGGGCGTTTGCTGGTAGCTCAGCGGACGGGGAGCAAGGAGCATCCGTCCTTGGAGATAGCAGACCAAGAATTTGTTCTCGGGTATTCGCGTCACCACTCTCATCTAACGCATCGATAACCAGCAGGACGGATGCAGTGATCGCTTTCGAGGCTTCTCTGATTGGTCCTACCACTAACTCCTGCCATTGTCTTGAGATGTCTATGGTGTGCTTGAGCTCATTGTCGTCATGAACTGCACGTGCCAATGCTCCCCGCATGGTAATATCGCAATCAGCCAAATCGCGTGCGATTGTGGTGAATATCTTTTCGTGGCGGCGTTCGGCTTCCCTCGTGCGATCGAAGCAGAAACAAGCTCGCATTCCCCTGCGCTCATGAGACCAGTTTGCTATGGTATGAGCGATGGCTGATTTGCCCTTCCCTGCCGTGCCAGACAACCATAAGACGCGTGGCTCGTCTTCATCCATGCTACGGATCCAGCACTTGATGTCAGACAGAATGTCTTCCCGAGTGCCTGGGAGGCAATTCTTGGCGTTATTCCGTCCGGCACCAGGCACATACTCCATGCCGCTGACGTCCAGGTCCTCAGCTAAATCATTGGTATCAAATTTCAGCGAAGGTTCAAAATAACGTAAAATCAATCGTACCCATACGATGGACAGTTTCGGTGTTGGTAAGAGTCATTTTGTCTCTGAACTGTTGCATGAGGCTGTCGAGAACCTCGTTGTGACGTTGGATCGTGGCCTCCGTTTTGTTGAAGACGTGCTTGCCAAGTCTTCGCCCTGTAAAGAGATACTGAGTCTTGGTCGATAACATGAAGGAAAAGACTCACAAAAACTCTTCATATCCGAGTAATGGACGACAAAGTCGGCACACTCCAGCGTCTGTCGCGCAATCTTTTCGCATATCTCTGGCATGGATGCAATTCGAGCCAATCCCTCCCCTTCCGTTAATAAAGCATAGACGTCCGAGATCTTCGAGAGCAGACGGGACACAGCAGCATCTCGGTTCGCCTGATCGAGAATCATCTGTCGCCCATACAATCTTAGTCGCATGCGAAGTGTAAGGATATGAAATCAAGCACACCTTGGATGCGCAGGTGAAGATGCTCAATGCCACCTTTGCATAGGGATGGACCTATGTACGAAGATCAGCCAGGTACAAAATTGAGATAGACGCCCATACATTTGCAAGCGTTGTAGCAACAGAGTCGAACACCTCCAATGGTTTGAGCATTTCGGAGAACGTGTCGATCGTATCGGGAACAGATCGCAGGTCGTCGGACGCTGAAGCAACACTTTCCACATTTCCTGAGACATGTCCTATCCGGTCAATACCTCCTTTAGCTTTTGCAAGTGTTGCCTTCACAAGCTTTGGGTGGGGTTGTTCGGACTGAGGAGGGCACTTAGTACATGATCGACAGAGAGATAAGACATTACGAACTGTAAAAGTCGAACTTATGCTTGCAACGCCCAAGTCGGAAGACTGGTCAGGACCCGGTTCGGGAGTGATAGTGGTGAGTAGTGGAAGATCCTGCTGCCATTAGATTACACATGGAACACACCAATAAATGCACATGCCTGGCTTGTCTGAGAGTGTAGGAGATCCTGTCCGCTGGAACTTGCAGCTGTGGGTTCAGGGCTGGGAGACTGTCTAGCGCCTCGAGCGAAGCGCTTGCCAAAGAAGCTCGATAATCCTCTGCGAGATCCATTACTGGAAGGCGGGAGAGAAGACGACTATAATCATGATTAGAACTAACACGTAGTTGTAATGGCGAAAGTCCGTGCATCATTGTCTGCCCTGCGGCCGCTCTCCTCCGCCAAATGAGTGTTTGAACGACTGCGATTCAGCGATACCCGACGCTTCTTCTGAGGAGGGTGGCCTTCGTTCATCGAGTAAATTGGAAGGATGACTGAGTGTGAGTCTCAAGTTGGAGGTTTCTTGGTAACGAGGGAGCTGGTTGATGGAGATAGGTGAACTGGCAGCCAACCGTGTGTGACATGTTTTGAAGCGCCCATTATCAATTGGCTGAGTATTAATAAAACCTTACATACCGTCGATGAATGCGGTGATGTGGGACACATAACCCACTCAGCCATCGATCAGTTCACCAATGAGTTCGAGAGAGAATTGTCGTTCTCTCGAGATGGGAGATACTTGACATAGGCTACGGCTGGGGAATATCGTCTACACTACCGCACTGGTAAGTTTCTGAATCCTTCCGACTCCCGAGAACACAACACTCACCTAAAACTAGTCTTGTCCAATCTAGTGGCCGCAGAGAACAGCGAGCACGCGTCGACCCATCATCCGCATCTGCCCCCCATCATATCTTCTCAGTTCTATGTATATATCAGAACACTAGTGATAGTATTGCGATATGAGAAGTCGCAACTGCGAGACGCACAAGATAAAGCCTTGCGGGATGTATATTGGTAGGGCAATTCTCTCTGCACAGTATGCTGACGAGATCAGTATTGCACTTGCAAAAAACAATACGCACTGCGTACCACACCGTATATACATCATACTCGCAGAGGACACATAGTATTTGGCGTGGTGTTCAGATGCACAGTGACATGCACCCCACGATTTCACAGTATTCATACGTACCTCAATTGTGCTCGCAGCGTCTTGGATAAGATTTTGATTCGCTATCTCTCGTGTCGCAAGCTTTGATCAATCCCGCTGCAGGCGTCTTTGACATCTCATCAAGGTCTCATTGCCCTAGTATGTTCATACGAAATACAGAGCTTGTGGACTAAATATTCCCCGCGTTCAATTGACAGGTTCGTTTCATTACATTTCCTTTCCAACCAACACATAAGTTTTAGTCCGTGAACGAAGTCGGGAAGTTTCCCTACTGCTCACGTATTGACGTGCCAATGCACGCATCCCCCTGTCACTGGACTATGGCAGGTTATATCGTGTAGAGCCCTGAAGGGTTGTTCATGGGCGCGTCTGGTCTCAGGGTTCGTCCTGTCCGCTTGTATCACAAAAAACTCTAAACACACGCATGCACCGCTAGATTGTCATCCCTCAATATCCAATTCAAGTCCCCATCTCTGCCATCCGCGATCCAACCAGTTGTTCATTGAGCCAAAAGTTCTAGATCTATCATTCCCCAGGTACTTTCTCCTCCGAACTGTTGCGGATGTACAAACCTACTTATCTTTTCTACAGTCAAACAAGTCTCAATCGACGAAATTATCCCCCTCCCTCATTCCAGGATCCGATCTCATCCTCTTCACATGGTGCACCTTAATCTACCCACCACTACGGATCTGCCCCCCATCTCCTCAACTTCGCACCACCCACCCTCGCACCACCCATCACTTCTCCGTTCGCAGCAGCAAAGTCGAACTAATCGATCCCCGTACGGTATTTCCGGAGAGCATGCAGATGACGAACCCGTTATTGTGCTCGGGGTGGGGATAACAGGTGGGAGATTACTGCGGAGGTTGGGAAGAGGGCTTTGTTGAGGCTGGAGGAGGATTGCTGGGTGGGTGTGAGAGTTTTTTTTGTTCTCTTCCTTTGCTTATTCTTTCGTTCTGTTCTGCTTTCCCGCTTATTTGAACGGATTATGTGGCATTGATCCATGTAGCATCCGGTATCGAGCGGAGGCAATGCAACCTACTACTGTTTCCGACACTTGTGCCATGTTGTGCCGTGTGCGACACAACTCAGGTCCAGCTGGAGGGCATTGTTGGCTATCACCAGCGTGTTGCCTGGGGCATACGTCACCGGATGGAAATTGAGTGGGATCTGGAGGAGAAGCCGTTCTTCGGGACCAACAACCCATCCCTCCTCGTTTGGGCCGGAAGGGGGTGGGGTTTCAGAATCTTGGAAAAAGGAGGTAGAATGAAGGGTATGTGTCAGGTCGGATGAGAAGCATATTGCAGGTGCTTCGAATGATTGGTGCCGGTTTAAAAATTCCAGATCCCACACCCGGATGGTCTTGTCGGTTGACCCAGACACGGCGAGTTTGCCGTCAGGCGAGATTGCGATAGACAGAACGCGTCCGGTGTGCCCTCGGAAAGGGGTACCGACTCCCTTGCCAGTCTGCATGTCCCACACCCGGACGGTCTTGTCATCCGAGCCAGACACTATATGTTTACCATCTGGAGAGATTGCAACAGCGTTAACGCGGTCGGTGTGGCCTTGGAGAGGGGCGCCCAATTGCTCGCTAGTCCTCATATTCCACACCCGGACTGTTTTGTCCCATGAACCTGAAACGATGCGATGCCCATCCGGCGAGATTGCAACAGAGAGGACATAGCTAGTGTGGCCTTGGAGAAAGGCACTCAATTCCTTTCCGGTCCCTATATCCCACACCTGAGTTATCCTGTCATTCGAACCAGACACTATGCAATTTCCGTCCGATGAAATTGCGACAGACCGAACCCAGCCAGAGTACCCACTGAGAGGATACGCTTCGCCAGTCTCAACGTACCACACCTGAATTGTCTTGTCGTCTGAACCAGACACGATACGACTTCTGTCTGGCGAGATTGTGACTGACCGAACACAGTCATCGTGACCTTGGAGAACACGCCATGGCTTCCCAGTGTCCGCATCCCATATGCGGATGGTTTTGTCCTCTGAACCAGACACAATGCCCTTCCCGTCCGACGAGATTGCGACTGACAGAACGGATTGAGTGTGCCCTTCGAGAGGGGCAACTAATGCCTCGCCAGTCTCTATATCCCACACCCGAACTGTCTTGTCACCTGAACCGGACACGATGCGATGACCGTCTGGCGAGATTGCAACAGAGTCGACGGAGTCAGTGTGGCTTTGGAGGGCGGCAACCGATGCCTTGCCCATAATGGTGTCGGCATCCCACACCCGAATCGTCTTGTCATCTGAACCAGAGACTATGCGGTTTCCATCTGGCGAGATTGCAACAGACCGAACCCAGTCAGTGTGGCCTTTGAGAGGGGATCCTGATGGCATGCCAGTCTTCGCATCCCACACTCGGATCGTCTGGTCAGCCGAACCAGACACAATACGGTTTCCATGCGGCAAGATTGCGACTGACCTAACGGAGTCAGTGTGACCTTGGAGGGGGGCACCCAATGCCTCGCCAGTCTCCATATCCCACACCCTGATGGTGTTGTCGTCCGAACCAGACACAATGCGCTTCCCATCCGATGTGATCGCGACACATCGAACCACGTCCGTGTGCCCTTGGAGTGGGGCACCAAATGCTTCGCATGTCTCCATATCCCACACCCAAATTGTCCCGTCGTTTGATCCAGACACGATGCGTCTCCCATCCGGTGATAGTATGACAGACTGAACTCCACTCATATGCCCTTGGAGTGGGGTACCAAATGCCTCGCATGTCTCCATATCCCACACCCGAATGGTCCTGTCGGCCGACCCAGACACAATGCGTTTTCCATCTGGTGAGATAGCAACAGACCGAACCCAATCGGTGTGGCCTTGGAGAGGGGATCCCAATGCCTCGCCAGTCTTCGCATCCCACACCCGGACTGTGTGGTCAAGTGAACCTGAAACGATGTGACGTCGATCCGGTGAGAATGCGACAGACAAAACAGAGTCAGTGTGGCCATGAAGAGGGGCGTACAATGCCTCGCCAGTCTCTATATCCCACACCTGGATCGTTCCGTCTTCTAAACCACACGCGATGCGTTTTCCGTCTAGCGACATTGCAACCGAGTCAACCATGTCACTCGCGTGGATGATCTTTTCCATCTGAGGCCAATGGTCGACATGGCCAGCGACAATGCGAGGAGTGTAAGGAAACTTTGCGGCGAACTTGCGAAACATTCTTGACTGCCTTGGAGCGAACGGTAGAGCGGACAAGTATAAATGGGGAGTGGTGCGTAAAATCGTGCTTGCGAAAGTTCGGACGAAACGCAGGGCATCCCTGGTAGCGTCACTAACATGCGTGAACTCGGCATGACCCTACGACCACCCAGTACTCGTAAGGATTCGTTGGGTAAAAAATGAGCTTAAGCTACGCACCGAAAACCAATCTGCAATAGATAAGAGAGTTACTACCGAGCCACTGAAGCTTCTCATCAGGGCCACTGCCTCCATCCACCAAAGCAGGCGCTCTCCATCGAAGAAAGCTTCAACTTCCTTAGCGAGCGATGATTCAAAGGACGTAGAGCCAACATGAGCTCCCCAGAATCGACATGAGTATGATAGCTCAGCCGGAATGGATTCCTTTACTCGGTTTTCCAAGCCAGGGACAGAAGAGTTGGGCAAGTACGAATTCTCCAACGAGCAGATGTTGAAGCGTAGTCCGTGCTTCATGATGCGAAGCGAGGCAAAGGCAAGGTCGCTCTGTGCCGAAGACACATCGACGAAGAAGTCATGACTGCGTGGTTTGTCTGTCAGAAAGTCGTAGAAGGATGAATGGAGGGGACGAATCAGAGTCTGAAGATCCGCAGTCCCCGTCAAAAGGGAACCCATTGGCCCAATCACTCGGTCCACTGTGTAACGATCTTCTTCACGTGGAAAATGTAGCCGCATTGCGGTCAACGCGGCAATGGGGAGCGGTTCAGGCGATGCAATAATTTGCGCCATCACCGATCGAAATACGGCGATTGCTCCCTCGTCCTCTGGCATGAGGTCTGCCAATATGCGTCTATACATATCATCTAACAGATGTGTTCCTGCTTGAGAGCTAGATGTTCCAGCGAGTACAGCTTTGCAACGGCCAATCGGGTCCACGCCCACTTTGTTCGTGCCGTTGATATACACACAGGCGAGACGAGCCCATTCAAACAGGCCGTCAGATTTCTCAGCAAGCATCTTGAAGTGCCCATCGTCAAATACGTGGCGAGAGCCGGTTAGCTTACCGGAGATGTAAAGGTGGATGTCATGTTCTGTGGACGCAATCGGGATATCATCTATGGAAATATGACGAACATTTGGCGTGGAGCCCAGGATGTCGTGAATGTCTTCGAGTAGACGGGAAGTGATGAGGATACGGAAGTTTGCTGGAAGGTCGGTTAGCCGCGAGGAAGAAGTGCGTAGCTTTCCAGCAAGCAGACGAAGAATCTGTTGCCGGGAAATTTCATCACCACTCTCGTCTAATGCATCGATGACAATTAGGACGGGTGCAGCAACGTCTTTTTTATTCCAGGCCATTTGTATCGGTCCTACGACCAACTCCTGCCACTGTCTGGTGACGTCTGCAGTGTGCCTAAGCTCATTGTGGTCGTGAAGCGCATGCACCAACGCTTTCCGCATGATAGGATTGCGATCCGCCAAGTCGCGTGCAATTGTGCTGAATATCTTCTCGTGGCGTCGATCCGCTCCCCGTGTGCGATCGAAGCAGAAGCAGGCTCCCAGACCACCGAGTTCATTAGACCAGTTGGCTATTGTATGTGCGATGGCTGATTTTCCTTTCCCAGCCGTGCCAGACAGCCATAAGACACGCGGTACGTCCTCCCCGGTACTGCCAATCCAGGACTTGATCTCCTTCAAAAGCTCGTCTCGAGTATCTGGCAGACAACACTTGGATGTATTCAGTCCGGCACTAGCTGCATACTCCATGCCGCTGAGGTCCCGATCCTCGGCTAGGTTACGGATCGTAAAACGTCAGAGAAAGGTTTGACAATAAGTTTGAGGCCGATCCTTACCTAAATTTGCCAGAATGATCGCAGCGTCACCAATCACTCGATCTCGGAATTGTTGCATGAGACCGTTGAGAGCATCACTGTGACTGCGAATCTCGGCATCCGTGCCCCTGAAGACGTGCTTGCCAAGTCGTTTCACTGTACAAAGAGAAAAGAGATCATATTAAGTGCCAAGGAGCGACGCAGTGGCATGGACTCACAGAAACTCTTCGTCTCCGAGTAATGGACGATAAATTCCGCGCACTTCAACGTCTGTTGCGCTATCTTTGTGTATATCTTTATCATAGACGAAATGTTGGCCAATGCCTTCCTCTCTATCACTAAGACATAGACATCGGAGACCTTAGAAAGCAGATCAGATACGGCAACATCCAGGTTTGCCTGATCGAGAATCATCTGTCACGGAGATATCCTTGTTAACTTGCGGCAACGAGAACACCAAAAAAACGCACCTTGGACGCTTGAGTCAAGATGCCAAATGCCACCTTTGCATAAGGATGTAGCTATGCACGTATGTCAGTGAAGTACTAGGTATAAATGAGTGGATGTACGTTTGCAATCTGGTCAGCAACAGCATGAAAGGTCTTCAGAGTAGCAAGAATCGCGGAGAATTGGTCGATTGTATCGGGAACAGATTGCAGATTGCTCGTTGCTGAAGCAGTAGTTTGAACGATTCTGTGGGTAGGGTTGATACTTGCGGCGCCTGTTTGGGCATGCGCAAGCATTTCTGCCACAAGCGTGGTGTCAGGTGGTAATGCCGCCTGATGATGGGCATTAGTGCGTTATCGAAAGAGAGACATAAGTATGCTCAAACTGACCATGCCTGGATCGGAGGAGTAGTCAGGATTTGGCTTGGGAGTGGAAGCGATGAGTGGTGAAGGATGCTGCAGGAGCAATCAATAACAATCATCGCACATGAATATGCACAGAGTTCAGATTACACTTACCTGGGTTGTCTTTATAGGCGGGACATCGCTAGAACTTGCAGCTGTGGGTCCAGGGTTGGGAGACTGTCGAGCGCTTCGAGTAAACTTGTCAAATGACTTGGGAAGAAACCCTGATAACTTGAATCTCCTGGGAGATCCATTATTCGAAGGCGGGAGAGAGGACGGCTGTAATCATAATTAGAGACAACACTTAGTTTCAAAGTCCAAAGCCCATACATCACTGGCTGCCCTCTGGCCTCTCTCCTCTGCCAAATCAGGGTTTGAACGACTTCGGTTCAGTAATCCCAAACGCTTCTTCCGAGGAGGATGGTCTTCGTTCATTGAGTACATCGGAAGGAGAGCTGAGTCTGAGTCCTTAGAAGACGGCTGGTAACGAGGGAAGTGGTTGGTAGTATACGCAGTGTTATCAGGTAACTGCCGAACACCATGTGTTTTGAAGCGCCCACTATCGATTGGCTGGAGTAATAATATCGAGGCATACCGCTCATTGCTGAAACCTTACATATCGATGAGTTAGTGATCAGACAGAAAGGCCGCATCAGGAAACCTTACTGTTAACGTTCTTGGTCGTACTGGTACCTACAATGATGTTGGAAGAACAATTTTAAAGTTCAAATACTCATTAACATTCGCAGGCGGTATACGAGCTCAAGGCACTATGACGTCATTGCATAGGTCTTGCAGGAAGCGACCGTGCATGATATTTGACGAGGAGGATGTGCCATGTAAGTCACAGAAACAGCACCGTGGCTTGGAACAAAGGTAGTTTTGAGCGCTTGGAGGGCAGCCTTGTGTTGGGAGTCCCTCATTGAAGACAGGTCAGTCTTCTCCAATTCTTATAAGAGGCGTGCATACTATATCGCAAGACTGGAGAAGTTCTGAGCTATGCCTGGCGAGTTTTTGCTTTGAGAGTGCGATGGATTCGACTGGTATGTGAACGTTTGAACTTGCCCCCCTTTATTTGTTTTCCCAAATCAATGCCCCACTAGCCCAATAAAACACACGATCCTGTATGTTCGGAATGCAGTTCCGACGTGATCTATTGCGCTGGATATAACAACATAGTAATTTTGCGACTTGTAAGAAAGCCCTTGGCACAACAAGAATTGTACGATGATGTGAATGTGCGAAGCATCAAGAAACAGAAACACATCTTTGTGTAAGAGTGACTGAAAAAAGAAAAACACAGCGACGCATACAAACAATCAACGGACCTCCAGGACAACGTCCCAGCTCTCCAGCCAACCCCTCCGCACGAGAGCAGCCTCAAACTCGAGCATTAGCCTCCGTTTACGCCAGCCCTTGATGCCCAGTTCGTCGACGCACTGCTGTCTTGCTGCAGGATCGTATGTAACTTTGGTTGACAGTGCAGCGAGCGTATCAGCGTATACCGCTGATGTGTTGGTGAGCATCGATAGTTTAAAGTGCGGAGTGTCGTTTACTGTTGCGAGGACATCAGAGAGACGATGGGGGAGTCTGTTGGTCAGGAACGGGATGAGGCAGAGAACGTGCGTCGTGCTGAGGAAGGAGATGCGATTGTCCAGGGAGGTAAACGTCAAAGTGGTGCGGGAACCTTTGGCAAGCTGAACAGTAGCCAGGTGCGTAAGCGAATGGGAGTTGAGGTTGATGATGGTCCCATGGTCGGCGGAGCGCGGAGGTGCTACTGCGAGTGGGCGAATCAATCTATCGGTATGTTGTGCGCTAGCGACTGCAAAATTCAAGGAATCAGCATTGTCGTAGCTCCTCATATCCTCGATATATTCAGACACGAGCATATATACATAGGACTAAAGGGTTTCTGCGAGGGAAAGAGCGCATATACTCACCTGAGACGTTTACGCGTAACTGACGAGCGCATCAGGGTTCGTTCAGCGCGCGCGTCAGTAACAAACTCAAATTATGTACACGCACCACTCGATCTAACCATTCCACCCACCACTTCCACTCAACTTTCAGACTAACAGAAAAACCATACGCACAGACACCCTCATCCATCAGGTCCTCGAGGTCGTATAGAGGGTCGCGAAGCTCGATGACACCATCGCATACGTCCTGTAGGAGCATGCTTAAAGGAACTACGATCCTGGATCCGGCACGATTATTAGAGGCATGTTTGACTAGTTTGATGTACCGCGTGGGCCAGAGAGAGCAACTTGGGACGAGGACGGTTTGGAGCGCTTGGAGGGCTGTGCGGGCGCGTTGGGAGTCCTTCGTGGGTGGGTGGGAAGAAGACGTGGTCCAGAAATGGATGACGAAAAGTAGCACCAGGATGATAACAATGGGAATTTCAAGAGTCCTGTAGTTCCATAGGTCGTAGAAACAGATGAAATCGATGGCCAGGTCTTTGATGGCGGTGTACATAGAACTGATTTGCCGGAAGTGTTGAGAGATGCATCGATAGGCGCCGTGGAACCTACTGAACTTCGCAGGAAGAGAAAAGACATGAGTTGACATGGTGGAAAGACATGCGCCTAATTGATACAGATTCAAACAGTGATTCTGGAAGTTGGAGGCCATGTCGAAGAAAGCCGACTTTATTTGTGCATGCTTGGCTCATACCCCGACGAGGTGATCCCGCTTTTATAGTTTCACCTCAGCTGCCCAAGTTTTTTAAGACTGCGCTCGTCCTGCGCCCGTCTACAAAATCAGGCCCCCCTTCGCTCCGCTTTCTACGTCCAATATGCCCTCAAACGCGAAGAAACGACAACGCGAAGCTGAAGACTGGGATTATGCTGATCTCAGTGGGCCTGACCCAATGTACAAGAGGACAGCGCCGGCATGCATTCCCGCATCATCTTCCACGACTTTTAGGGTCAACACCACCGCCAAGGGCCCCGACCCCAATTTAACGTCTTATAGCTCTACGTTTGATAGCAAGGCTCCTTATAGTTATCCATACACCCCTCCTACTACCTCTGTGATGACGATGCCATCAGTTCCATATTCTTCATACAACTACAGCTACCCGTATCCCCAACCCACCCATCCTCACGCACAGTCTCAGTCCCCACCTCAAGAGGCCCTGCCACCTCCCGTCAAGAAACAAAGGAAAAAGAAGAAAGACGCTAATGAGCCTGCGCCAGAGAAACGCGGTGCAATGTTCAAGAAAAAATGTCCGCAAAATGTTCTCGATCGCGTTGATAGGGTCATGTCCCAAAGGTAACGTGTTTCTTAAGTAATTAGTAGAACATCTCACCGATCACAACCAAGATTTTTCATGGTCGACAGGAAGCGTTCCGGCGACGAGCTACGTGAAGAATTCAGCGTATTGGGCTCTACGGGGAATGTGCGTACTCCTCTATTCGATCGTTCAACACCCTTACATCAACATAGGTATATACTGTCATCATCGACAAAACACCATCCTGCAACTGCATGTCACGTTTTCTTTCGCTTTCAATAGCCCCTGACTCCGGCGTTTGACAGGTCCAGATGCCAGCAAGGGTAATCATTGCAAGCACATAGTAGGGCCGCTCTTTCTTCACATCACATTCATATCTAATCATCTTACGTTAAGCTGTTCATCTTTTTGAAAGGTGCCCGCAGTTCTATTTCCGCTGCCCCTGAAAACGACTAAACCTATCCTACAGTTCTCCAAGTCAGCCAGAGCTCCGGCTTGTGGTACCAAAAGTTAGTACGTCATATTGACTCCGCTGTCATTACTCAATTATCACCCTACAGGGCACTTCTCACCTCCGAACTTCAAGAAATATTCGCGCATGCACCTCCGGCACCCAACTCTGTCATTAACCAACGCGTTCGTGATGCATATGCACGCGCAACTGGGAAGGCTACTGCCGCCTCCGAAGAGTCCGAGCCTGTGAAAAAACGCCGCGCGCCTGGCCCAGAGGACGACTGCCCCATCTGCTACGAGATCATGCATGGCGCAGACGGGAACACCCTCATCTGGTGCGAGACTTGTGCGAATGCCGTGCACAAGGAGTGCTTCTCACAATGTACACGTCATGTTGTTGTTATCGCTGAAGCATGGGACTGATGTATTAACGTAGGGGCTAAATCCTGTGGACAAAACATTACTTGTGTCTTCTGCCGTTCTCCATGGGTTAACGTTAGCACAGGTGGGCAGACCTCCGGGAAGGGAAAAGCATCAATGTCAGAGGGATATATTAACCTCGGTACTGTCGCGGGTTTGAGTCAAGAGCGCGATACCAGCTCCTGTGCGTTCATTTCCACCATTCTTCTCCGATTCCTTCAACCTCCCGCATCGCGATCCCCCTTATCTTTTCAATCATGGGCGCCTATCTCGTCTGATTAATTCCCACTAACCCGTCACTTGCTGTAGATTACCATGGCTCCAGGCGTGGGTATCGGCACTACGGTTATCAAGATTATGAAAACCTGATTTAGGCAAAGGACCGGGTTTTATCTCTTTTTTCACGTGCATCGATATCCTGGCCCCATAATGCATGATCCATCATCTCGCACTTTTTTTTTTTTCCAATTTACGTCTCCTCCATTTCATCACAGTATAACGCCATTTAAATCTCTCGCAGGTCTATATACGATTGCGCCTTCGAATTGCCGTCCTAATCGTTAGTGTACATGTCACTGATCAGTCCTAGTACTACTGTATCTCGAATCTTGGTTCCTGAATTATGTCTGCCTCGAGGCGCTCGAGTCAGTCGCTAAAGAAAGTGTGTGTTTACTGATCGTTTCGTTTTCTGATGCACGTGTATGCGTTATCTAGCCACATCGCCGGGTCATCCTATGTCTCAGCTTTTTGCGCATGTTTAGAAGCAGGATAGTATTTCCAAAGTCACCAGGCGACATTGGGTAGATGTAATACGATAATCATTCGCTGACAGGACTGAGGCGACGTTGAGAAATTATCCCTTTTGGCATATGCCTTGTTCTCCTCGCAAAACGCGCGAATTCGTCTTGCAGCACTCCAACATCATTCAAGACCACATATCGTGCAAATTCTGCACGACTACCAGCATCCACGGGAGACACTCCCCAAACTCATCATTCTGAGGCACAAGGGACGGCCTGCATCGGAGTGATGGTGTACGTGCTGATGTCTCTGATGCGGAGCAGCGATGAAATGAATGTCACCCTTGATGCACTGAACTCTGTCCAGATGGGCGAAGCGACACGTCGCGATCGATGCAGATGCTGAACGAGGCGCGGCTTGTGGCGGTGACATGTGGGGCGCTTGAGTTGTGCAATGTAGAGATCCTGGGGTGGGGTCTGTGTTCGACATGTCTCTGGATGAGATGTTGATGGCGTGTTCTGAAAACGGGTGGCAGGCTGGTCCTGCAAAGAAGGAATCCGAGTCACAGATTTGTACAATAGGCGCCTGGATCTATAGTACCACTACATACCCCGCTCGAAAATTCCTTGCATTCAGAATCCAGATGCACCACTGGAGATCTGGATGCGGTTCATAGATAGCTGTGTCCACGGCCCAGATTGTCGGTAAACGTACTGTGCAATAGCAATACAGCGCTCCGACGTTCAAGCCTGTATTACATAAGATTCTTTGTAGGCTATTAGTAGACTTCTTCGGAACAATCGACTACGTTCATGAGAAATACACAGAGCTGACCTGACTCTGTCACTGCCAGTGGAATGTTAAGACTGCTTTATTTTCATCAGCTCGATCGTTGACCCCATCACGCCGGGCCGTCCACCTAGTATGTAGTATTAAAGCCATGCTATCTCAATCCCACAGCATCTCATCCTGCCAGTGATTTCTCTCGAATCATGCTCAATTTCCCTTGGGTTCGCCGTATTGTGCCTCGAACCGACACAAAGAAAGAGGGGGCGCCGCTCCTTGAACGAAGGCTTGGGGTGTGGCGTGTACTGATCGCCGCTGATGAAACATCATTCAAGTTCCCCAATCTTCAGTGGGGTCTTGTATCAACACATACCCCCCTTTTGACTCGCGCATACAAGGATATTTACTCCATCAGCCCCACGTTGTTCTGGCTCATGATAGCCACCCATCTCTGGTATGCAATTGAGGGCCCACTGTCCCTTTACTTCTCAAACCGCCTTTTGCTTCTTGTGGGTGGGCTCCTCTTGACTGATGCCTTATATATTAACCGTTCTCAAGATCCAACGCTCTGTTTTGCAAGGGAAGGTTCCCACGAGTCTGGACAAGGATCTATGTATAGCCATCATCGCTCGAGCTTCATGCTCTGTGTTCACCGGATTTGTGCAGTGGACTTCGTAAGGTTTCATCAAATTTGGTCGAGTTACATTGATCGTAGGTAACAATAGGAATAATGTGAAGGAAAAATACCGCATGCTCGTCGATTACCGACTTCAAGAGTGGTTACTTCGAGGTATCAGCCCCTCAATCTTCATCCCAATACTACTAAGACGCATTGTTAGCAAATCTTGCATGGGATCTTGAAACCTCCCAAGGTCAGTGGCCGTCATATGACTTGTATAACGACAAGCTTAAGTCAGGTATCTAAAAGATAACGAGGCGCAACTTACAGCTAAACCAAAGCGGGTGTTTCACTGCCTTGAACAATTGCTCGTCCTTGGAAAGGAGATTATTTCGTTTCTGCTCCAATTGCGATTATTGCTGCATCTCCTAGGCTCCGGATTCGCGAGTGCTGGACCTATCTCGATCATATTGTGTTTTGTGCCCCTGATATTGGAGAATATATGGGACCATAACCTCTGGAGCAAAGGTTTGTACTCTTGCTTGCTTCATTTGAATTGACTTGACTTTCGTAGCTTACGTGAGACAGGCAGTCAATGACGACTACTTACGGAAAGAGGCCATAACCTTGCTTGCGGACCCCGCATACAAAGCCGAGCTGATGGGAGGCAATCTATTAGATTATCTTTTAAAAGGTTGAGTGTTTGAGTCTCATAATTTGAATCACTAACATCGCTTTTAGAGTACCAGAAGGTGCACGATGCACTTAGTCACATACCTAATGGGGACGCTGAGACTTTGTGGAGACGATCAACGACAGCTCTGCCCAATATGTTTTTGAACCTCTGCAGGGACGGGCCCGTTGTGAGTTTATATAATTTTATACGCACCCACATTCCTGATGTATTGTTAGCTCTATATCGGGCTGTTGGCTCTTATGAATCCAAGTCAAGTGTCCGTTGTTCAGCTAGCTATGCTGGAACAAACTGCCACACGTCTTCGATACACGTTTTCTTTCGCTAGGCACATCCTTACCGTTTGGCCGAGTGAATTAGCCAGCTTGAAGAATTTTTATAGACTTCTCGATCTTAAGAATAAGATGAAAGACGGCTGTATGCCGTATTCACCGGCGGCTGGTGCTTCGGGCGTCTCGTTAGAAGTTCGGTACGAATGTTTTATTTTGTGTGGCTTCTCCTCTTCATCTTTTCACTGACAGGAATGTATCGTTTAACTATCCCGGCGCCAAGTCCGAGAGAGATGCATTGAAGAATGTCTCTTTTTCGATAAAAGCGGGTCAATTGGTGGTTATCGTCGGCGCAAACGGCTCAGGAAAATCGACCATACTCAAGCTCCTGACTCGCTGCTACGATGCCACCTCAGGCACTGTCTTAGTTGACGAAAACCCCATCCAAGACTATCAAATCGCAGACTTACGGTCTGTGACCGCTAGTCTGACGCAGGACCACACCATATTCCCCCTCTCTTTGAGCGAGAACATCGGGATTGGGTCACCATCATCTGCGACAGATCTCGACAAAATCACTCGAGCAGCGAAGTTAGCTGGTGCTCAGGATGTCATTAAGAACTTCACCAGCGGATATGATACTGTCCTTGAACCTGTCAAGACCGCGTATCTTAGCTATACTGGGAGAGGAAACGAGACCCTAGAGAAGGAGTACGAGAAAATGGAGAAAGCAACGAACGTGTCCGGTACGTTTTATTCGCTAGGATGGTGCGTGTGCTGATGACGCTTAGGCGGAAAGAAACAAAGACTTGTCGCGTGAGTCTACCCACCCTGCCTCATTCACGTTTTACTGACTCGTGCAGCTCCCGGACCTTCATGCGTATGCTGTCCGAGGACATCAAGTTCGTTATAGTCGATGAGCCAAGCTCTGCGCTTGACCCAGGAGGCGAATACGAATTATTCAAGCAGCTCAGGGAAGCACGCAAAGGAAGAACGATGATATTCGTCACACACCGTTTTGGGCATCTCACCAAGTTTGCTGATCTCATCTTGTATGCGTCCCTTTTTTTTATCATCGCCTTTCATTTTGATGTGAACGATGAATACAGGTGCATGAAGGGAGGGACTGTGGTTGAGACGGGCACGCATCAGGAACTGTTGAACCGTCAAGGAGAATATGCTCACTTATATAATGTCCAAGCACAAGCTTTTACTTGAGACTTGCCGATTTCGTCGAAGATAGAATTCATAGAACTCAAGCTGGTATGTGTACAGCACAACTGTATACCGCAATCCCATTACATTGTTGCTCAGTAACATCTTCACGAAGGACTACTATGATTGCAGCAAGCTTGAAACGCGGAAGCGGAAGGTGTTCAAGGTCGACGAGATTTAGATGGACGGTGCGTAAGGGTAATAAACTCAGTGCAGTTTTATCATGGTCACCACTATCAACGGTACTTAGTAGATGATCTATTGGACCAACAGTAAAAATAGAAAATCAAATGCTTCCTTACAAGAGCACCTCGGGTTAGACAAATATGAGATACCTCGAGCTCGGGCAAAACTCGAGACGGTTGAGCCAGTCAACGATTTTGAATAGCACGATGGTGTTATTGAAGTCGTATTAAGGGCGTCTTACGGGACCCCAACAAGGCTATTACTTATATGTTCTGCAATGAATGACAGTGATTATATACCACCGACGAACGCTACAAAAATGCAGCCAAGCTTTTCTGGAGGATGTGGTTCAAATAACCCACGTTGGGGAACGACAAGTGTTACGAACGCTCGGCGCTCATGGCCGAACTTGAAGTCTGGGAGGATAAATTCACAACCCTCTTATCGTCTCCGATGACGCGGAACCTCACTAATTAGAGCCACAGTAAGCATCAGAGATCTGAAAGATAATCACATAGGAACTCACGCGGAGTAAACGGCTGTCCTTTAGCTTTCCGAATACTAGTAAAATACAGAGTGCCGGAGCCCAGGTGGCCCTTCAAGCGGAAACTTAGGTCCACATTGCCTTGCGGAAGGTTGATCTAGGCAAAGAGATTGAGACGGAGTAAATGCTGCGAAACCAGCCATAATCACCGAGCCATTTATCCATGGGTCGCCATTCAAGTACCAAGCAGGTTCAGGTCGGATCGCATCTCCCAGCATATCCTTCAGTTCTTCATTCTCCCTGACCGCCTGCATGATTCGCTGTACAACAGAGCTCGATAGCTTCTCTTGGTTCGTCGCGAAGAGTAAAAATGCAGCCCATGCGGAAACCCCGAGGGTGGCGAATGCAAGAATGAACGGCCAACGTTTCTGTGTTGTCGGATGAGTGGAATGCGTGCACGTAGATGCAAAGCGCGAACCTGAACGCGAGGAAGGTCAGCCTTAAGAGGAGGTCTAGTATAATATAGCCTTGGTTTCGAAGGTGCAGAGAACGTCTCGACACGGGGCTCTTCGGTAGGAGGAGGGGGTCGCGGTAACTCGGTTACTGTCGCATAACTCCTTGATAAAGCTCCGCCAAAGCTTCTGTCCAGAATCGAGAGATTCTTTGCGCGTCGGGTGATGGACATCATTTTCACGAGCAAGGGCTTAACATTACTAGGAGGGGGAAGTAACCAAAATTCAGATATGTGGCAGAGCACAGCCACATCAGATGAGGTTCAAATCCATTGTCTCCGCAATTGTCCGAGACTGTCAGACACGCATGCGATGATAGAGATCAATCATCACGATAGTTAACGTAGGTACTATGTACAGACAGCATAATTTAAACGCAGTCGTTTAGCGAAACACGCGCGCTGGATGACGAATCTAAAGAGGAGGGTAGCCAGTGGTAGTCTCCCATCCATCGGGGATCGTCCAATTGGCGTTACAAACGAAGTTCCAGTCTGTACCCCGAATGTTCTCCATCTGCGCGTCGACAAAAGCATGAATCGAGCACATCCCATCTGGATGATCTCGACACCCTTTTAAATTCGTCAGCGGCGCAACACCATCATTAACGATCACACGAATCTGTGGGTCGTGTTCCGTGGAGCACGATAGGACTGAGGACCAAGAATATCAGGTGGAGTTCGGAAGAATTGTGGGATTACTTACGCTGGAATTGTACATTGGTTGCGAATGGAGCAAGCTCTGCTGTCCTGAACGTGCGGTGTTCTGGGATATGATCAGTAGGTAATGGTCCCATCGCCGCAAAGCTAGAAAGGTTCAATGCGGTAAGGACTGTCGATGGACGATGATCAGGACAGTTTCCAAATTGAATTTCATCAACGAGCTGACCATTTAATACTACAACTTCATGCGTCGCATCCACATAAAGGCTGTGTCCAAAGGGGAAAGTGACAGCATTATGAAGGGTCGCATTAGTGGAACTATTGTGTGTTTCAATCGGCGTCTGAGTGAGACGAGACACGAGCTCTTGCACATAGCCAATTCCTTCTCCCCTACCAACAGGTGAGCCCCAAGCTACACCATACCTAAGTATTTCTGTCAGAATTCAATATTTGGTGTCAAGCGAGGGAGACAATGCACCATAAGTTGAGATCGTATCTGGTTGAGATCAGCAGCGTGCAAACTATATAAGGGAGGTTTCTCACGAGTAATCGAAGCCTTCCCACTCCTTCTCCGTGAAGAGTTCGCAGAACTTGGAATAACCAAGAGCGACCGTCTCGAAGGCGCACAATTCTTGCATGGCGTAAACATCTTCAACATCCAATTCAAGCCCACCAAGATATTGCTGCAAACGAGGAACAGTATCCTTGAGATACACTGCTTTCCACGCATCAGCATATGGTTGGCCGCGGTAGCCCCGATGTGGAACGTCATTATTGGCGCAAGATCGATAAGGGGCAAGAGTATTGTTGAACTGGTATGAATGCACTATTAGTCGGGCATCTTAGAGTAGTTCAGATGACTTACACCCTTGGCCTCGATCATGATTTGTTGTTGATACTGCCCCTCGAGAGGGTAACCAAAAAATCCGAGAGCAAAGTTCTGCGCAGAGTTCAACATCCGGGTCCTTCACATGTCATCTTCAGAATGCGAATCATCGATTCTTGAAAGACTTACTGGGACTCCGTTCTGAACACAGGTAAGGTATTTGTCTCGCTGAAATACTGAATAGTGTGGTCAAATCGAAGAATAAAGTAGAGAGATATGGAAAATGTACCTTCAGAAGGAACCCGTATCTCATGCGCATTGACACGCCGAGATCGTCTACAAGAATATAACAATCTGCTGATATACGAGGCGATGATTCTCTTACACAGCTGAGATCTCCCAAAAGGCGTCAATCCTAGCAATAATTCAGCGTTGGAGCTGCATTCTGATACATATGGCTGTTACCATCGTTTCCCAGCTTGTACGTCCTGTGGAAGTGGGGTGAGACATCGATCACCTTGTTCATATTCTAGGCGGACTCACCATTCGTCCAAAAATGAAAGAGGCCCGGTAGCTGTGACATTTTCTGCATTCATGTTCAACTTTGAGGCAAACCCACCCGGCCCAGTACCTCTAGCTATCGTGCAAACACACTCTCAGAAGCTGCCAGCTTTAAAAGTTAGATATGGTCATCTCACAATAGTCAGCAGGGTATCGTGCACCGTGACGATGTAGAAGATGTACTCCAGTGATATTGCAGGTATCGGGGGCTTCTGGACCAGAATCAACACCGAATTTTCCACGTTGGATAGAGTACCACGGAGATAAGCTTCCCCAGCTACGGAAAATGTCGAAGTCCTTCGCATTGTCCTGGGAAAAACGCGTTGGGGATACAAGGTGCACTGAACTAGTATGCAAAGGATAGGCAGGAGCAGTAGCAGCTAAGCCAGGCTCAGCACCTGCTTGTGTTGGACCTGGATAGCCAACACTACATAACTACAGTTCCAATCTTGGAGAACAACGGCAGCTGGAGAGGAACGTACCTAGATGGAAACATGGATGGAAACGCGTTGGTGGGCTCAACCGGAGGGTACTGATGCCACTCCGGTGTTCCTACGTGCGTAGGCAGTAAAGCAGTGAAAAATGGCAAGCATGATTGGCTTGACGAGGCATATTGCGCAACCACAGCCAGACATACGACGAATCCTGCGAAAAAGGCAGCACCGACGCGTAAGAACAGTGACTGCCGCGCACTACTAGAAGGCGATGGATCGCCGAGGTAGACTCGACTAATGCCACCCATGCTCTTAACTTCGGGTATAAACACTGGGAGAGTCAAGTCGCGTCGTGAGTCCTGCACCTGTAGTATGAGTTCAGTCATGAGCTTCTTGGTGGATGGCTTACGACGTTCATTTTATAATTAGTATGTCAGTGGATGATAGATATATTTACACTTCGGTAACAATAGCTGGGATGCATTTGTTTGAAAGCAAGTTGAGGTTGCCCCCATTCTGCAACGAGATGTATGTTGCATAACGTGTTAGCGAAAAGTGCATACAGACCTCTTTAGAGGCACGTAGCTGCCGCCGACACGAATGGGCTCCGTACTACAGGGTGACAAGTGACTCATTACTAGCCTGAAACAACAAAGATGAACAGACGACTGGTGCAAGTAAGAATTATGGTTAGCTAACGGCCCCCAACAGGTGGAGCACCTCGGCCCCTTGGACGTCCCCCTCGTCGTCCATATCCACCCCAACCTCCGACATAAGCACCTGGGCCCATCAGTCCTACTCCTCCAGGCTCACCAAATGTAGCGACGTTGCGCTCTCTTTCTTCCTCTCTACGATTTCTGCCTCCCCCACCTCGCCGTCCACCGGTACCTCGTGTCGGTGGCGGAGCAGCCTGCGTTGAAGACGATAAGGAATCGAAAAATGATTTCGTTGGGTTATAGGCCACATCGTCTTTCTCATCCTTTTTGTCCGTCGGTGAGTCACGGTCGGAGGGAGTGCCATTCTCATTGTCGTCATCCTTCTTCTTTGGTGCAACTGCAGTCTTGTCGAACCGAGCGTTCGAGCTCTGGAAATCGAAGTCCGTTGAAGGCACCTTAATATCTTTCGTCTCTCCACCATGACCGTGATGGCCACGACGACCTCCACGACCTCCATGCGCGGGCGCAGTATTGCCGGATCCACGCAAGTCTCCTAAAGCGCGTTGAACTGTTTCCATTGAAGCAGCAGCAGTGTGGACCGAATTGACACGGCTCGGGCCAGTGCTAGGACCTGGTACGTCATTCGTTTGTACGACGGCGGCTACTGGGGGAGCTGGCGCATCTTGCACTGGCACAGGCTGAGGATACGTGGGAGCCTGAGTTTGTGGCGGCGGCGGCGGCGGCTGAGCCACGACAGGCTGTTGGTATTGAGGACCGTATGCACCGTACTGGGGTTGTGTTCCAGGAGTAGACGCCTATGATACTAAATTATTAAGTGTGTTCAAGGTAGGGAACGTAGCTCACCCCCAGTACAGCAGGATCATCATGAACACTACGAAGCGGGGTTGGTTCATCAACTGCAAGATCTTTGACCTCAGACGCGCGAAAAATTATGTATTGGTATGGTTCTTGGACGGGAGGAATGAATTCTGAAGGTGGCCTGACGCGAGTTTGATGTCAGATTACGCGTCGTGCAGGAGAAGGCGAGGCAGAAACTAGTATCACAGCGAGGATAATGGCTCACCTTCTCGACTCTGTACCCATAGAGAACACTGGCAGCAATATAAGACCAACTGAACAACCCCAGAAAGTGAATCTCACCATTTGAGAGTTGGATCGTGGAGGCAGCAGGGTCAATGCCCGCCAGTATTCCCCGATACCGTACATCAGAATGAGATATGAGAGAAATTGGTTTTCTGAGTAGCACTGATTAGCAACGATTTCCAAATGAGTAGAGATCCACATACCCTATAAAACTCAGTGCCATGGTTGTCGTCAAAGGCTAGAACTGCAAGGAATTGCTTTCTGTGTATTTCGTAGCACCGCCGCTCGAATTCGGCCTTTTTGAATCGGAGCTTCAACTGGTTCTACACAACTTTCCTACTTTGGCGACTCATGTAGTCCATGGGTGAGTTGAAGTTCTGCCAGGGGTACATCAACTATCTACAGGATGGGACAAGTATCATGCATTGATCCGCGACGGTTTGGTGTGTAGCCACAGGTTGTAACTGTAGAGCAAAGAGTGTTAACTCGAAGAGTACAATCATCTGTGAGTTTCAAGTCGATCTCTATTGAATTAATCATCATTGATTTTAGTGACCGGACAGATCATTGTATAATTTAATGTCGAGAGCCGCGACGCTGAACGTTTATGCTCCAGCTTCGGAAGCACTGAAGTAATTGAGTACATCAATCATATGTTCTAGGTAAGTCTGAGGCCTGAGAGCGACGCCCATCACATTGATTGTCATAATATGAATGTATAGCTTTAAATTTACCCCTTCTTGCTTTATATCACGATTCGGACTCTAATAACCACCGAAAACACGTATGTGCACTCGTGCATTCCGCTTTCGTATTTATAGAGGTGGTTTTCTACAGTTTGAAACCAAAAACATCTCCTTTCATGATACTGGGGGGACTCGAGAACAACCACTCAAACTTTTTAATAAGTGTGCTCTCCGAATTATAGAGACACGTATAATACTATCAGGCACCGAGACAGGATACTACAGCCTCAGGGAAGCCAGTACACTAACCTACAGTTATGGTGCGATGCTAGTATAAGTATGAGGGATAGAAAATGCGATAAAAGGCTACATGTGCTGCGTGATGTGCATGTGATCACAACCAGATGCTCCTAAAAGAAGTCACGACCTCTCCAACCTTCCTGCAACCCCTTCCGCCTCTCCTTTTGCTTGTCCAAAGTCTGGATCCAAAGTTGTCACACTCTTTTGTCTGGTGTCACCGGGCGTTACCACCACGTTAAGATGTGGATCTATCGGGTCTGACGGAGGCCCAGACGTCGTGGTCGAAGTTGGGGTAGAAGTCGTGGCAGTTGTAGAGGTATCAGGATTAAAGTTGCGGAAGGGGGATGGTGCCACTAAAGGGCGATGGAATCGAGCACGAAACTCACTGGGGTGGGGCTGAGAAGGTTCCCCAAACCCACCGCTAGCAGGGTCGGCCATATCAACATTTGGAAATGGGGCAGCGGATGGACCAGGGAGAGAGCCGTCTGCAGCTTTAGCTGCAGCTTGTTGGGCATAGTGCATGCGACGCTAATATTAAGTGAGTTATTTCTGCAACTATGAGATACAGTGGCTCGTACTTGATGATCCCATTGGTCAAAGGCTTCTGCTATGACTGGTTCCAAGGAAGCAAGCTCTTCGCTCGTGATTGCCAATGTCCTTAGTAGATGTTGTTTAAGAAGGGGTGCGCAGGAAAAAGATAGGAGTAGCGTCGAAGCAAAATTTTGTCCTCCGGTAAGTTGTGGAGGTGGTGCTTGAGGGAAGGATGCGTCTTGCGGGTTCATTGCATGCGGTGGGTGCGGCATCTCATGGGGAAGCACCTGTTGATACTGGCCATCTCCATTTACTCTGTACTCTTCCATCCCCTGCATCATATCATTGGGCATATCCAGCCCCAGTTCCCGCATCTTCCGCTGCTTAACGAGACTCCGGTGTTTGCGCTGCCGCTCCCGGGCGGCGGCTCTGACTCTTTCGCGCCTAGAGAGCTCCTCAGGTGTCATTTCTTGACCGGTAAAAGTCGGAGTCGGCGGTTGAGATGGCTGAGGCTGGGGAAGGGCCTGGGCATCCGTAGGTTGCGTAAAGGCCATTATTGCATTGATGTTATTAACAGTACGATCACGCTCGCGTTTCCTGCGCTGCCGCTCCGCAGCCTTCTCTCGCTTTTGCCTTTGTTGGGGCGTCTCATTTTCTCGCGAGCGTCTACGGGAAGATGAAACTGGTGTGAGGGTGCTCTGTGATGGATTATGATGAGCCCCTGGGTCCATAGCATGCATTGTCCGGATGTGACTGAGCCTTGTTTGTGACGCTTGTTACGGCGTCTTCAGCGAGGGTGACCGTCGTCGTGACAGGGAGTGACGAAGGAGAGACCAAACACGGTTACGCGGAACCACTGGTGAGCGTGAGAATACATTACTCAATTAGTCTAATACATTGCCCAGCTGTTCGATATACTAATTCGACATTAATATCCTGCCAGACTTCTTCAGCATGCTTTCACGTCCTGGTCCAACACCTATCCACTCTATAGGCGTACCCAAGAAATTCTCGATAAATCCTACATAGCTCTTGCAATTATCTGGGAGGTCGTCAAATGATGTTATCGAACTTATTTGCGTCTTCCATCCAGGAAGTGTCACATAGACCACTGTGACTTTCGCCAGAACACCAAGATCGGCTGATGGATTGTGAATAATGCATTCGCTTTTCCGGTTGTTGACTCACCTGGGAAATATTGAAGTTCTTTGTCATCGATCATGTACTTGACCCCAATTTTGATGTCCTCGACTTCGTCCAAGACATCCAATTTTGTCAGGTTGAGCGAATCATATCCGTTTATGAGGCATGAGTGTTTCATGACGACGAGATCCAGCCAACCGCAACGTCTCCTTCGGCCTGTGGTAGTGCCGTACTCCTTTCCAACTTCTTGGAAGTGGACGCCGATGTGCTGAAAATACATCAATACATAGATATGTATCGTTACAAAAAGACCAACATTAAGCTGCTCAGTTGGAAATGGTCCCCCTCCAACACGAGTGGTATATGCTTTGATAACTCCGATGGTGTGTCCAATCGCTTTAGGAGGTATGCCAAGACCAGTGCATACACCACCAATTGTGGTAGATGATGAGGTGACATAGGGATACGTCCCGAAATCCAGGTCAAGCATGAGCGCATTCGCACCTTCAACGAGGACCTTCTTGCGCGCTGCCAGCGCGGCATGGATATACTCTACGCTATCAACAACGAAAGGCTTTAGTCGCTGCGCAAGAACCTACGTCATGCTCAGCGATTATATTTAATAGGGAGAGTAATAGAGACGACCTTATAGCGCGCAATCTCGCCCTCTGTATCATATTCGAAATGGCCATAGCGCTTAAAACGACCCTCTACGATCTTGCGAAACTTTTGCGCAAAGGTATCATGATCAAAAAGGTGATGCACTCGGAGGCCCGAACGAGAGGCTTTCCCGGAGTAAGCCGGGCCTATCCCTTTCTTCGTGGTTCCGATGCTGCAAGTTTGCTAATGATAAGAATGGTATGAAGAATCGCATGAAGGTTCAAACCTGGAACCACCGAGCTCCACTTCCTTCAGACCATCTACAATCTGGTGGAAGTCGAACACGAGATGAGCTCTATCTGAAAGAAGTATTCTATCCGAGCAGTTGAGGCCTGTATAACCATGTCATCGCTAAAGCGGCATATTCGACCATGATGAACCTGACCTTGCTGTTCCAAGGCATCGAGCTCATTAAAAAAGGAAGGCACATGGACAACAACTCCAGAACCAATCAGACCCACACATGTTGGGTTTACAAGACCTATCAAATCAATACATCAATGACATACAAAAGGGTACTATGAGAACTGATCACGAACCACTTGGAAGAAGGTGGAAAGCAAAGGTAGTCTTCACCTTTTCCGGTCCAACAGGCACAACGATCGTGTGTCCAGCATTATTGCCGCCTGCGCATCGCGCGCAGACGTCGAAGTCAGCCGATAGGATATCGACCAGCTTGCCTTTGCCTTCATCTCCCCATTGTGAACCAAGAACGACGGTTACTGCGACGGGATCGTTAATCAGAGATCGGTGGCGCTGAAAAGACTGACATACCGCTCATGGACAAAGGAGCTTCTGTGATACGGATTGAATCAGTTGGCAGAAGCTGCGATATGGAGAAGAAATGAGATTGATGAAATGACTCGGATTATCGGGCATCTTCGGATAAGCGGTGCACATCTGAATGCACCCGTAAAAGGCAGTCATTCCTGTCAACACCAGCTATTGCGGTTGCGGCTACTACACAACCAGGACGAACCATCATATGCCATTTTCCTCAAACCCCATCAATCCGTCGCCGCTCCAGTCAAGGTTGAAGCGACATCCTGCCCTGTTTGGTGTTCCCTTTCTTCTCATCATAATTGGCGCCTCGTTTGGTCTTCAGACTTTCACGCAAACCCGATATGACCTACAGGACAAGAAAGTCAAGCAGGTTCGACTTCATCCTGTGAACCCTCATCATGTACTTAATGTCTCATAGATTAGCAACGAGCAAGCTCTAGGTCTCGACCATAAGAAGAAAAAGTTTGACATTAGGGAGGAATACTATGTGAGTTTTCGTGGACCAAGTCTCTCAAGGTCTTACTAATGTGAACGTATCAGAAACTAAGTGCTGCCGGAGAGCAAGACTGGGAACCCAAGAGAATTGCAAGACCAAACGACTTGCCTGAACCTGCTGTTCCCCCCACTGAACCTCCAGCCAAGTCTTGATATATCTCAGAATACCTGGTTGTGCTACACTCTTAGCCACTCGGTGTTCCGTGCTCCAGGTGACCTTCGCTCTGACTTGTGTTATAGGCGATACCTTAGTTCTCGTAGCAGTGGGACATCACTTGCTGTGTAGTCAGCACCAAGCTGCGCACCAACTCTACTGCATACGACGATACGCAGATCAGGAGCGAGTGTACCTCATCCCTTTCTATTCGGGTGATACTCTTACTCTATATGTCTATTTCTGATGCGCAGTATTGTTCCGGGATGACGCACTCAAATGCCAAGGTTGCAGAAACCAATTAACTGAGGCACCGATGATGCATCATGTGATGACGAGGACAGCATATCAGCATTGTAGCGTCTTGCACGAGGGGCTTCAAAGCTTCATTAATCATTGCTTGACAATGAAGCTTACCCACTAGCAGCTGGTACCGTGCAACTGTGACAATCTAAGAGCTTCAGGGTCTCGTCGGCGAACCATGGCGTGTGCGTTTGAAGCATATGCTACAGTGAATTTCACATTGGATGTCACTGATACGATCACCGGAGAGCGGCAAACCACCGGTATATTACACGGGCTCGAAGTTCATATTTATATATTCGCTCTATTCTGCCTTGCCTATTCTCAAAAGTCAAGACCATGGTTTTGACATGGACGTCTTTCAATATATATTTCCCTCCCTAGCAGAATTTTCACGTTCGTTCCTATTATCCACAAACCTCGCCTGTCCAAAACACAGGCCTTCTCTCTAAGCATGTTATAGTGCAAAGTACCATTTCAAGCATCGAGCAGACTGCTGCATCCTTTGCATAAAAGACATCGCGTCACTATGACCTGGTGACAACGTCGTTTCCTCCGCGGCTCCACCGCATCAGAAGTATTTTAATGGAGCGGCAAAAAGAAAAGTCGCGGTCTTCAGTTGCCTTTTCATTCACTCTGTATTTCTTACTGCGTTGTCGCGCGTGAAAAGCGTGATACGTGATATGCTAGGCTTATTTTCGTCAACAAATGAAGTACAAAACATTGCAAATGTCGTGTGCTCGCGCTTCCTTTTAGAAGGTATACCACGACTCTCGAAATTGCGTGCAACGACAGGGGGTCGCGGCTTGTTCTGTGTCATCGGCGTGATCTTTGATACCAGAGTGTGCTCTGAAGTCGGGCCGTAGCCTATCTGACTCGGACGTTCTCCTTGTGCAAGATAGCGGGCCTGAGAAGCCTGACTGATAACACAATACAGATCTGAGTAGATATACCAGTAGTATTGTGCGTCGCAATGCCAGTAACTGCTGCAGGACTCTACATGATACATCATGATACCGGTAGATCGAATCTGCAGAGATAAACATTGAAGCGTCATGACATTGAAGTATATGCGCCCCACACAGTTATGGCGTACCTTTCAGTGCGTCGCGCGAGTGCTTGGGCGCCACGGTGCATGAGAAATCATCTTCCCTACCTTGGATTTTCGATGCATACCTGGCAAACAGATGGACGTGCCGAATTGTGATTTGGGTGCTCGACAAGCTTATCGTTGCTCTAAGGTGTAGCCACAATTGTCACGCTACGAGTCACACACGGTAACAGTCTAACAGAATAATCTCTTCTGCTGGCAATCTGCTGGACAAATAGTCCGCCTTTGGGAGCATGTTGCATCAGCAAGCCCGAGTAGATGTTCTCGAGTCTGACTTAGGGGTGCTGCGCCTCGAAAGGGGTATGGGAATTGTTGCCCCGGGCTCGCGTGATCACTGTACAGATCAAATAAGCTGCAAAAGGATCAGCAATATGTAAAAAAATTGGTAGGACTAGGCTATATGACAGACAGACCTTTTGACTATCAAACCCAATTTACATGTTTCAGAGTTCGAGTTCGCACATCTTTATGAATCATGATCCGCTGGAAGGTCTGTTGGGACTGGAGTCGCCAAGACGTTTTGGGCATGATCATCGGAAATGACATGCCACGCAATCAGACTCGAATATATAAAGCCTACACAAGAAAATTCTCCAACAATAACATTTGTTAGTAGCAGGTTGAACTCACAGTTGCACCAACGATATCTATGGCAGCTCAACCTCCACCACCTAACAAATGGATTTCTTGGTTGTCGCAGATTTATAGCTCGGGCAAGGGGCCTGTGCTTGGCACTGTCGATGTCCAGGAAATCGAGGATAAAGCCCGCGAGGTGATGAAGGACAATTCTAGTATGCTACAGCGTTCGGATGGTGGAGCTGAATCCTGAACGAGTTTTGACAGCTGCATACCTGTATACGCTGAAGAGCGCGGGTACCTGCTCGACTGATG
>QLOO01001776.1:7918-18188 GCA_003313855.1 Suillus sp. MG131 | reverse complement strand
GGAGGTGGCCGAATCAGGAATGGTTTAGGGTCCGCGTAAGTAATTTACGAGAGATTGGCCGTAAGGTGAAGTCAACATTGACAACGACATTTTAGAATTGAGCAGCACTTAGGTGACAAAAAAAATTGAATATATGAGCAATGAACAAAATGACGGCTAGTATTAATTAAAGGAGTGGTCACCGGGTGGGCTCAAAGAATAAAAGTAGCAACAAGCGAGTGTGCGATAGCTATGCTGAGCTCGTTGTTGGCGATGGGAGGACGAAAAACGAAACGTGGGAGAATGCGCTTCCGCTCAGCTGGAAGTGTGGTGCCGGGTCTGGCAGTGTTGTGGACGTTTTAAAAATGTCAATTGTTGGCAACTTGGTTTGGCTGAGCTCGTGATATGGTTGCGTAAACTTGAGCAGCTCATTTGACAACGACCTTATGGTTAACGTTAACGTTACGTTGACCGCTCATCAGATGCATCATCGTTACGATTAATTTCTTTCGCGTCCATAGTGAGAGGCTATATAATAATAAAATAAATAATAATAATATATCTAGGTGGCGAATGCAGCGAACATTTCCATTCATTCAACCCGACAGACCAAGGTCTTGGACTTCGGTCTTAGTTTCCGACCCGAATATCAAGAGAACGGTGACGCCATGTTGGAAGTTGGATCAGGTGAGCTATATCCCCCTTGTGTCCAGCCTCTTGTCATTCTGAATAACGTCTTGACCGCAGAATTCGACTTTGGTCTTCATCCGAGTGGTGCGGCCGCAGCAAGCTGTGTTGACTCAGAGGACGCGGGTGTGTGATCAACCGACTCTTTCCACAGCATCGTTTCTATCCACACTCACCAGAGCCATTGGACCTGGGGATCAACATAACGCCTCTGCACGTATCCAGTCCAACTCCTGCCATAGATGTGTTAGATAGAGACTCCATGTTGGATGATGGATCAGGTGAGCCATTCCTGTTGTCCGTCCTTTTCTCGTTCTGTACGATGCCTCGGCTGTAGAACTCAATTTGGGGCTTCATACTCCAACTGTCGATGTGCCGGACGGAGAGTTCGTGTTGGATGACGTGTCAGGTAAGCTATACCTCCCTTGTGCCCAACCTCTTGTCGTTCTGAACAACGTCTTGACCGCAGAATTCGACTTTGGTCTTCATCCAAGTGGTGCGGCCACAGCAAGTTCTGTTGACGCAGAGAACGCGGGTGTGTGATCAACCAAGCTCTCTTCTCGCAACATCATGTGTATCCACACTCACCAGAGCCATTGGACCTGGGGATCTACATAACGCCTCTGCATGTATCCAGTCCCACTCCTGGTGTGTCGGACGGAGATTCGATGTTAAACGACGGATTTGGTGATTATTACTCTTGTCCGTCCTCTTGTCATTCTGAACGGCATCCCGACTGCAGAGCTCGATTTTGGTCTTTATCCGAGCGGTGCCGCCGCCGCCGGCTCTGCGGATGCAGAGGATGTGAGTGCGTGATCAACCAGCTTTTGCCGCAATATGATTTCTATTCCCACTCATCAGCGCCATTCGACCCAGGTATTCGCAGATCATCTCTGCCTCTGCCGAGTCACACTCTCGGTATGACAGACGCATTTACCGGGCCTTCATCCGCCATCGAAGCGGAACAATCTGGGGGTGCACACCCCATGAGAGGCCTTGCCCCGTATGCTCCAAGTGAGTCTCGCATAATCAGAGGTCGGAGTTGTGACATTCTTGTTCTAGCCAGATATCGTCACTGGCCTAGTTGGGTCTCGCAAGGCTCAGTGCTACCCGCCGTCAACGAGTTTAACACAGAATATCGCATACGTGAAACACTGGGCTATGAAGAATGGAATCCCGAGCTGTTATCGCTTCCAGGTGCTCCCACAGACAATCCAATCCCTGCGGCAGTTGATCTGCATGAAATCCTTGCCCGTGATGCCGGCCAGGGCCAGTACTCCCTCAGCGGTGGCATGGATACCGGGGACAGCTGTGCTGCATCTGGCCCCGCGGAATACTCTCGCGAAACATCTTCGATTGGGAAAGACCTCGACATTCCCTTGTCGGAAGAAGAGTTATTGAAGATGTCTCGTTCTGTTCTCACACTAAGCAGAATAAATGCGGTCGCAAGTACGGGATTCCATTCAAGCTCTTCTGGTTCTCATGCTCCTTTCTTTAGCTACTTATGCACGCAGGCTCGTCAATGATGTTTCTGATGGTGATGAAGAACAGGTACACCCCACCCTACAGGATATCCTCGAGGCCGAACGGCCGTTCCATGTGGCGTATTTGGCGACAACCGACAACTTCCGGAAGACCCTGCATGATCTCCAACGGGCCGTTCGACTGCATGATCAGATCCTGCAGCTTCAGGCTCAGCTGGATGCTATGATTGCTGCGGTGGAGGGCCAAGAGCAAGTCTTTAGGTAACTCCCAGTTTACAGGCCTCGCGTATATGTTTGTTTCACCACACACAGTCATCTCACACCCCCATACTATCTTGTTTCTCGTGTGGCCAGACACTCTCATATCTTACATTTTTGATATTCAAATACATCGAGCTTTGGAAATATTGAATGACAAAATTGTAATTATTGTGCGGTCAACGGCAAAAGCACTGGGTGGGTGGAGAAAACTTGCTCAAGTGAGTAAGGTTGGTCGATCACAAGAGTTGTCTGAGAGTGTAGCCAAGGATGAACCCCCATGTTACGGCGGTGGTCCAACAGGATATTAGATGATGTCACTGGTTGTCCCGCCACAAGAGACCAACTGGCAACCCCAGGGCGACAGCCTGCATGACACGCGGATCCCGTTTGTGCCCTAACCGTTCTATCGTTTGAGCCTGCACCCTGGCCTGTCCGAGCAGTGTTTCAATCTCGGCTACCTGTTCAGAGGCTATAAGCCTCAGTCTTTCTCTCATGAGAAAGAGCTGTCCCAGACAGGACAACTCCCCCAACTCAGCTTGCGGCGCTGGAATTGTGAGGGCACAGCCCTCGGGCTGTAAAAGTAAGTTCAAATCGAGTCAGACTGATGAGGACACCCTCACCCATTGTCTCACGTGATTATCCACACATTTCCGGATGCTCTCCCAAGGCAGGGGCTCAGTTAGGTTCACCGAAACGCCTGAAATCCACCACGCCAGATCATACTCATCCACCATGCGTGAGGGGTCGTCGCCTGTTGTTAGGGGGTCGATTGACATGAGATGAGTGGCAAATATGTGGTTGGGCACATGCTGCAGAAGATTTTGGGAAAATTGACCAAGTACCATCTTGACCACTGAGGATGGCGTGGCGACCATGCTGTGTGAAGTGGCATAATTAATGAAGGGTACTACGAAGGACTGTCATTGATCAGAAAGTGTGTTATTTGCAAAGTACTAACATACAGCAAGTTCCCAGTGGAGGCCAGTCCTGACGTATGTCACTCTTTCCGATGGCCACGGTGCGACTGCGGCCTCGCTCTGCAGGCGGGTAAGGCAAGCTCGGAAACGAGATCCAGCACATGCCAGAACGACAGAAATATCCCAGGTATTCAGCATGATGTCGCTAAGGTAGTCATGCCGATCGTCCATCATATTCATTGAGGTGTGCGATGGGCCTTGTAGGGTGACTGAAGGCATCTGGGGAAATTGCGGAGTTCAAAAACTTGAGCACGGCGAAATATGGAGGCTGTGGCGTCCTCTGAACCTGCGAACGCATGCGGCCTCCACGGGAGAAAGCCGCCTTTGTAGAGTGCGGTCTAAGCGGAATATAATGAACTGTGGGCTCTATCTAATACCGAGGAACTTTTGTTATCGCAATGCGATGTCTGAGGAATGTCCGTGCATTAATTCCGGTCAATGCTGACGGCAAGACTTGTATCTTGGAGTCACACCGTTCCAGAGGCCCCTGACCAGGGCTCCGCGTACTAAAGAGGGCGTCTTTGAAACGACCTGTGAGGGACAAATTCTGTGCCAACGTTGGGAACGCGGTCCCACATATGCAGTTCTTTGGATATCGCTTTATCGCTCTGCGTGAGAATGATTGGAGGAACAAATTGTTATTATCAAGGAAGTACTATGATAAGCAAGCGCTAAGCTAATGGGTGACAGCGCGCAGCGCCGATCGGTCCCGATCGAAGATCTGCCCATGGAGGTGAGCTGCGAGGGTGGGCGGCCAGCTTCGCGTGACTCTGGAAGGGAGATTGTGCTAATCGAGACCACAGGAGCGGTTTTAGCGTAATGCGAGGCACACTATCACGGAGCTTGTTGGGTGATAGCGAAGAGGGAGTGGTAGGTGGGGAAAAGAAAAGAGCTCGACGAGCGACTCTACGAGGACTTTCGCTAGTGGAGGAGCGGAAACAAGAACCGACGGCTTCTTCCGCTCGGCCAATGACCAAACTCTAAGACTTCGCTCATATCTCGCTTCGTCATAAAGTGACAAACCTTGGTTATATTTGATGCGGATATATATAACTGAGGATTACCCTTGGTGATTGACCTGCCCGACATTCTGTTCCGGTCACTGCAATGGACGAAAATATGATCATTACTGGCAACACGTTGCCAAGAGGTGAGCGAAACCTTAATTCCAAACATGGACCTCCTCATTACATAAGCTAGAAAACTCTCAAGTACAGCCACCCGAAGTTATTAGAGCCTCGTTCTGAGTAATGGTGTAGAGGCACATCAGCAAAAGACCCACAATTTTCGCTTGTCAGAAAGAAGTTTGATGCTTATGGTGAGCTTACGGCGTTGGTGATAGAGCAACCCGATTGGTGGAACAGACTTATCCATAGTAAAATGTAAATCTAATGATGTGGTAGGCATCATTATTGTTAAATGGGGTGGAAACAATGGTATCATATATTTGTTTGGAACTAGTTTAGGGTTTGTATGAGTACTTGTGTTCTGAACCCTAGAATAGGGCTATTTGTGACTGCGCAATTGTGCAGCATGAATTGTAGGATCATTGTCTACATTGCCACTACTAGTACAAGCTAATGATAATGTGTCTATGTGAACTCTGTGCTGAATGTGTGGTAACTCTCTTTATCTGTGAAGCTGTTCAGGAAAAAATGGTCATAGCTCTCCAAACAAGTGGCAGAAGAAATCTGCCCATCTACCTTGTTACCATATTCTGGTATTAATTTGATAGTGTGCATCACATCCATCAATGACACAACACCACCACACCTGTACTGTTTGCCATGTTGATCTACTGTGTATGTGTGCTCTACTGTCCACATCACAAGTTCAGGGTGATCATTGGGGTTAGCGACAAAGTTGAAGAATTGGACATAGAGGAGGGGATTGTTGGCAACACCAGGTCAGAAGCCTGTGGAATCCTTGGCTGAAAAATGAGTTGAACTTGTGCAACACAGCTGGCTGAAAACCGTTCTTGAATTAGTGTTGAAAAGCAACTGCAAGAGTAGACTTACTACTTTGGCCATCATCACCTGTGATGTTGATTAGGACAGTATCACAATTTCCAAGGGGGAATGCATTGCTTGGCAGATATGCTTGTATCACTGAGCTTGGCATGATAACTTGTGGCTGGAAAGCAGAGTGAAGTTGTAGCCAAAATTTGTTCCATGTGCAAAAGTGTCCATATCTGTGGTCCCAGCGGGTATGCTTGCCAGTTGAGAGAGATAGCCAATTGAAAAAGTGAGAGATCGCATTGTTGAAGTCCAAAAGTGAATATTTGGTTTGAATGCTGATGATTGTCAGAGCATTGAAATCTGGTGTCGAAGTCAGGTGGAATGCAGTGTGAGCATCTCCAGAAAGAATGCCCTTAAGGAAATGATTCCGAACTGGCCAAGGTCCATGGACAGAATGTGCTTCATCGGGGAGAACACAAGAGACCCAGGAAAGTGCTGTATTGACAGTTGTCACTTCTTCATCTTCAGTGTTTATGGCATTGATGAGTGACATGCCATGAGAATAAAATAGTGTGTACAGGTTAAATAATTCCATTGATTCCTGCCAATTGAGGATCCATACACACTGCTCCATGAAATCAGTAGATCATTGACTTGTGCACTTGAAGAGATGCTTGCAATGTGTGATGAGCAAGCGCTCTGTCATATCAGCTGAAAATTGCATCAAAGTGCCCAGTCTCTCCACTGTGCCCCTGAAGCTTTGCAATAGCTCGAGCTTTGGGATAAAAAATCTTCTTTAACACCCTTCTTTCCCCTCCTTGCCTCAGCATCAACAATAGCATCCTTGAACATGTGAAAATCTGAAAGCACTTGCACCATTGACTCAAGGGAATCAGGAGAATGAACTGGATTCTGGGCAAGATAAATGAACTCTATGAGGGCACAGATTGAACGAATGAATCTGGGTGAAGTGGCACCTGCAATTGAAGCAATGATAGTGTGTTGAATATCTTGGTGCTCCTGCCCTGTCATTTGGTTGACATGGGTGACTCCTTTGGTGAAGTGATGTGTTCCCACCCACTTATGCTGAACCATGAAGCGAGCATTGAGCTCAGGTTTTCCTACTGCTTCCTTGATCCAATTGAGTGGATGGTCTGCAAAGAATTTGATGCAAGTATGCAAAACTTTGGCAGTGAGAAAGACAGAAGGGCATGTGAACTCCAGAAAGATGGACCGCTTTTGCTGCCTTCTGGAATTTATCGAGATCCCAAGGATCAACTGCTTTAGAGATTTCATAGATAAGTTGTAGTGTGTGTTGCCCAGTATGAGGATGGTAGAGAAATCCATTGCCAAAATTTTCTTGTATTGCCATAGTGATGGGAGATGCATTTTTACTGACTGTAGTGATCATGGTGGCCTCTGGCAGGTCACATACATGAGCAATGAGTGGTGTGAAGACGTAGTGAATGTATCAGGAAGGATCAGGCATAAAACAACTATCCTTTGCCACAACCTTGAGGTTGGCACAGACAAGATCAACACATTTATGCCATAGCCATGCCTGCAGAATGCCCTGATAGTCAGGATACACATGAAACTTAGCAATGGGCATGTAAGCAATACAACACCAAGCTCATAGTGTGGCTTTGGAGCAAACATCTGAATTGAGGTTACCAATCATGATGAAGAGCAGGTGCATCTCGAGCCCTCCAGTGGTGTGTGTCACAGGTGTTTTATCTGATCCTAAGATGATTGGTACTTGTGTAGCACCTACTGGTAGATGGTCCCAATAACATGAAATCAATCCTTGATCAGTAGACGAACAGATCAAACTGACCTGGATTTTCCATGCTATATCAGCACTCATATAATCTCCATATTCATGCTGACTGCCAGTATTGACAACATGTGGCTGGAAGGTGATATGATTGGCAAACACAGGACTGCTGAAGAGCTGTTTGATGACCTCTAAAGCATCATGCCAGATGAGTTGCACAGGATAAGTCATCTTGTAGCCTGTAAACTTGATGTCTGAGACCTTCCATGATACAAAAGAGGGGAGTGCATCAATCCAATCTAGCAGTTGATCCTTTGAGGTGAAAGATGGCCTTGGGCAGGTGTGAAACTGTAAATGTAGAGTCAGACCTGTCAAATAGCACTCCAAGTCTCCTACCCATTTCAACTTCAAAAACTTATCAATCTGTGTTTGAGTCAGGTTTTCAACTAAGAACCTTCCCAATTCCTACTCCCCTTCATCATGGAAAGGGTAATAGGTGTTAATTCTCCTCCGATAATCATATTGATCATCTTGCAGCTTATCGAATAGGTTTTTGCTGACACCATAGACATACCCAGACTGAGGATGGTAATAACCAGTGGTGGTGGATGTTGATGAATGAGAACCTTGCAATCCAGGTGGAATTGGGAATTGTTGTGGATGTGATCATGTGGCCAACAGGTAGACTGAGAATTGAGATGTAGAATGACCACATCAATGGAAGAGAATTCCCCACTGCAGTTGGGACAAAACCTGGTAAAGGTATTAGCATATATGACAATAAAGTGACAGGAGGTACCCACATAGCTATCCTCACAGCTTTGCTGAGCCTGAGGTTGCATTAATGTCTAAGTCTTTGAAACTCTGCAGACTGTGCCTTCACAGGGTATTGCCATACTGATATCAGCCTATAGCAGATTTCTTTCATATTATTAGTAGGTTTCCCCCATCATATAGCTCAAAGTGCTTACAGACAATGTCTTCTCCATATTGTCCTTGGTCCAGTAGTCTTCCCCCAGTTTCATCTCTTTGCCCTAGCAGTCCCCCTCAGGCTGGGCCTCCTTCAAGCAGCCCCCCAACTTCTCCTCTGTCCAGCAGACATGCTACCACTCCTGGGTCACCTTTCTTTTGTTCTAGCTCCAAGTTTGGGAGCTCTCCAAATACTATGCATTCAGACTTGTATGTTTCACCCCAAAACTTGAAAAAGACACTCAAAACAACACCAAAGCCTGCAGAAGAGACAGACAGTATATTTTTTGATTCATCTAAATCTCCAAACCCTGAATGTGCTGCTTGACACGAGTTCATATGTGACAGAATGAACAGGAAGAAGTGTCCATATCCCATGTATCCAGCTCCCATTGAGGTTTATTATGCAGCCTGTGTCATGGGGCGAGAGCAAAGCCCATATGTATCTTTCAAGGAACTTCTCAAGGTATAATATATTTCTTTTATTAGTTTGCATACTGATTTTTATATTCAATAGCATGCTGGACTCTTGGAAAGTGGCCTTGCACAACTGTGCTCTTCAACCCTGTACAAAGGATATAAAGCCAAACTTGCTGCTTGCAAAACTGCCCACCAGCGCCTTGTGGTCACTGCATGGGAAATTGAGGAATCAGAGCGATTGACTGCATTTCTTGATGCCCTGCATGCCGAAAATGAAGAACAACTTGGATTTGCAAATGAGGAGTTGCAGAGCTTTTGGAGTTTTCTTTTGGAGCATGGCCACATGGAAGTTGATAATGATAGAGATTATCTTCAAGCCATCTATGAGGATGAATGCAAAATCCTTTGTGTTACCTCAGCCCAAGCTAAGCAGATCTTAAAAATCTTGGGTTCATGAGTCAAAGATGCATTCTTGCAATCTGGGAATATGGAATCTTGGTCCTGACTCTGTTACAAGAACATATGCTTGTCAGGCCCCTTATCATTTTCCTTTACCTCACCGCCTCCAGACCCTATATCCTTATTGTCACCAGTCATCGCCGGACTATGTCCTTGAAGTCATGTGACCAGTCTTCAAAGTCATCGGATCAGCTCAACCCCTGAGCCTCCCCTATGCCCTATGCATTCCCCTTTGCCTTTCCCCTTTGGACCTATGGCCACGTTGCCTTGTATTACTGTTGCTTTGGTTCATGGAACATTCTCTCTATTCTCTAGTATGTTCCTTCACATTCTATAACTACTTTACATTGTTCTCCTGATTCAGTCTTTGTCTGCTAATTCGGTTCGAGCTCAGCTTGAATACTCGTATATAAAGCTAGCTACCATCTGTTGTATTTCCCTAACTTTAATCTACCTTTATCTTGATCCCTATCCTCTAGAAGCCTAGCAAGCTTTGCCTTGTGTATAAGTACTCTTGGCTGCTCATCGTGCCCAAGCCTAGCCCTATCACAAGCCTTGCATAGTAAGCTTACTACCATGAGCGATTACCACTCAAGGAGAGCCCCATCTTTCAAGTGGTGCTATGAACTTCCGTTGTACACGGAGGCCACTGGTTGCAGAGGCCATACACAGAAGCCCCCCTATAAGGTTCTGGTTGGGAACTCTGCCAGTTCATAACAGACTCCCTAGTCTTGAGATTTGTGATGATGAAGATGATCAAATCATTCTAGATGATTCAGACCTGGATTCTGAAGAAGAGTGTCCCAGGGTGGGGGCTGGTGACTCAAAGCCTCATGTAACTCATGCTGCCTTGTGAACTTGATCAGTGGTTATCCAGCCACATGCCTGTCCAATTATGGTATGTGCAGCAGATTTTGTGAATTCACTATATGGCACTGATCAATTGATAATAGGTTGTGTAATATGCACACTGTTAGTATTACTGTTTCATTATGATGCCCCCTTTATCATATTGGTTTGTTGCTCATATGCTTTACTTTTACATCTTTCCTGTTCATTTTTCCCTTCTCCAGCAACTTCTTGATATCATATAGCTTGTTTAAGCATGATTTGTAGTAGAATGCTATGTGGATATTTATTTGTATCCTTTGCCCTTCCTTTGCCCTTTGAGTCCCGACAATATATGCCTACCAAATGTGCTAAACACTGCAGGCATTTTCCCATTTTTCTTCAAAAAACATCCAAAAAACATTGATTGAGAAGATAGAAATTTCCTCTCATGTTGCCTGTCAAAACATT
>QLOO01001763.1:0-10757 GCA_003313855.1 Suillus sp. MG131 | reverse complement strand
CCTCTAGGTACACAACACATCATCATAAAACAGCTTCAAGTGACCTGCGAATCTGAACCTACGAGTAGATACATTATATTTTGCGCCATTGAAATTAAATGTCCCAGGAAGACCAAAGGTGTACCCTGCAGCAGAGACTCCGCTCAACATTCCGGCAATGTCGAGAACCTCGAAAGAATTGTCTTGGACTTAGGTTGTTCGATTTAGAAGAAAAGGGCGAAACACTAGGAAAGTAGAGGTACGCACTGGCAGTGAGACCCTGTAATTGAAATTCTGTGGAGAGCAAGGTAGAAAAGGCGGTTCCAGTGATGTCAATTTCGAATCCTTGCATCTGAACTGGCCATAGGAAGTAGTTTGGTGTTAAGAGAGTCGTCCACCTATATCCGAACTCAAATTAACAATAGTACGACACTCCTAGGAACGACTTACCCAGCCGTCAAGAGCCTCAGCACACCAAAGACGAATAGTGTCAGGGTGGTCAGTCGCAAGTAATCGGGTCTCAATATGATCGAGGCCTTCGCCAAAGCGACACCGGTGTTTATCTGAACGAGAGAGATGGGATCCGACATCCGATGTCTTAATGCCTTCTTGATCGAAATCGTGAAAAGACTAGGGAACGTTCATCTCTATGTGAGTGGTAGGCTAGAGAGTAAAAGGGTACACAGACGTAGCAGTGGTCACGGAAAGTACGGTTGCTATCAATGTGACCACCATTGTCAAGTCCTCGGGATGCTGCTTCCATAAATTGGCGACTCGATCGGATGGAGAGAGGTAGCCATAATAGAGAACTGCACCAAGAAATCCATAGCCAAATGCCAGGATAATGACTTGGCTGATGATGATAACGGTATGGAACGGAAGGTTCGCAGGCACACGAGACATCGTAGTTTCAGGGTGGGTGGTAGAAATCGATTCTGGTAAAGATCGAACTGGCAAAGCTGCTGAAGTTTAAAAAAGGAGCGAAGGGAAGTGAAAAGACTGGGAGTAAGATTATAGAGAACGATGGGCCTCCGGGGCTTTGCGGTCGGTGAGGGTTCGAAGGAACTGAGTAAGGTCTGTGTAACTTACCTAACAGTTTTCATATGGGCCTATGCACCATACGGTGCTTAAGTAGCCCGGCCGGAAAGCGATTTTCACGCATCAAATGGAACCTGTCCGACTATAGCTAAAGATGAAAAAAATTATTCGCCTCTATGTAGCGCGTGGTCAACAATCTCGTAGGTTTCTGATACCTTGTATACGTGCCAATCTGTGCTGTAAGACTGAAATTGAATTGCGTTGTGCGTAGTCAATACAGATGAGCCCTTTTCACAAGTGATGGAAACTTCGACAAAGAATTCAAACGTTCGAGCTTGAGATTACGAGAGAGGAGTCTCCAGCCGCCAGGCAAAAGCCTTGGTTACAATCACACTCACCAGGGTCACATCAAGTGAGGACCGTCATCGGTAACTGTATCAGCTTGGCTCGTGTCCTGAGGTATGCTGCTCAGATGCAGCTTGAATGATAGGATAAATGCGCCAACAAAGGCATAAATTCGCTGATCCGGCACACGTGACCTTAACGCATTCGTCTGGCTTGCATCTGGCTATCCTGACACATCGAGATGACACGTGACGCGTGACGTCTGGCTTCCATACTTTAATGTACGAAGCCCGTGATGATCGCAGGCCGGCCGCCATCTGCAAGACCACTGAAATGAACGCTTAACAAACGTGTTACGAACACTTACGAACACTTACAATTTCAGTGCAATTGGTGGATATGCCTTTCATTCTGCAATGAGATTATCTACATCAGGAAACCCACTGCCGAGCGAAGTGACTTGTAGCAGCTTGTAGTACAGTGCTTCTTTTGAATCGATTGTAATAACTTGTAACAGTCAGTAATAGCTGGAAGAACTAAAACCTCCGTATTTACTCCGGGACTTGAATTCAATTAGCTGACGTTCAAAATCCGTTTTAACTCTAAATGGCTTAGCGCTTTAGTTACAGCCTGTTACAACTCGATTCTGTAGTAGTCAACTGTTACAGTAACGGATTCTGCTACTGTGCTTCAGCTTGTTATGAAGCACTTCATAACTCGCAACATCTTACTGATGTACGTATGAGTCTCTAAGTAGTTTTACAATCTAATATTCACTGTTTCTCGCAGGTTTCTTCGTGGTCACAAACTGTTATTGTAAGGAGTCCTTGGGTGCAATAACGACTAAAAAGGTGCGCAAGCCGACCCTAACTATATTTGGTTCCCGGAAAGTGCCTCAATGGCAAGGCTCGTTTCTGGATTTTGGATTTTCAGATGCCCCGCCCGGCCTGCAATGCGCCTCATTTGATCCGCGTGCTACTTCATCTGTAAAACCACTGAAATGAACGCTTGTCAAGAAGAAACTGATGCCTTACGGCGCTGGTGATGAGCAACGCGATTGGTGGAACAGCCATTATTCAGCACTCAGAACAGTATCTTTCTCTCACATATGTATAATTTCGAACGTTATGGGACGCTAACCTGAACTAACTGAAAAGGGAACACACATGAGCGTGTTGTGAGCGCTTTTGAGCGAAGTGGCATTTGCTGATGTTAGTACGCTCCTTCCATTCGGTCACTCGTAACTCTCATCACTTTCACACGTTTAGTACATGGCCTATATATCCTCATAATTGTTTCTTACTCAGGTAAGTCGGTCTCTTGCCCATGTCCAGCCCAAGTCTGAATACTTGAGTTGCCAGTGAACACTCACAGTCATTACCGCTACACATTGCCCCAAATGAGCTCAGTTTTTTTGATCAATTTCCGCGCAAATGGGATGCACCAGAATCCTTTATTTCACGGTTTATCTTCAAAGCATGCTGCTTCATATTCACCTGGCGCAGTGATCTGCACTGGTTGCACAACCTCTTGAAAGAAGGAAACACCTGGGAAGAACTCCATCGTCAATACCTGGCCCAGCTTAACCAAGTGAGCACCGTGGTAAGCCAATGATGGTCACCTTTCATTCAATTATCCCATTAACGGTTCTTGTGCAGCAAGGACTCGTCCTTGCCACTGCAGCGGTTTTTATCTCCTCAAATCCACCACTTGCGAACAAAGTCAACTACATATCTTCTGCATCTTACGCCTGCTTGGCAGAGTCACTTGTCTTTTCGTTGTTCGGGCTGTTGTTCCAGCTCAAGGTATCTGCCTCTGGATTCCTTTTTCAGAAGCGTAGTGCTGCAGAAGTACGCGTTCCATCATCAGAGTTGTAGGCCAGAATTGACCTCATCACAGATCATAATTGAGAGGCGCTGGAGAATATTCTGGCACCTCTTGAGTTTGGCAGTGCCGATCATTCTCTTTAGCATATCAGTGATACTTTTGCTCATAGGTGGGCAGTTCACCTTGTAATGGGTGATCGCGACTTACAGAGTTGATCATCAGCTATCGTGCTCACGGGGTTTGCATCTCACTCCGAAGCTGTCAAACTCTATATGAGCATCACATTTGCTTTCCTTGGCGCTTGTCATTTGGTGTCGATTTTGGGTTCACCATTCTACCACCATTTGTCGGACCTCTGCATCAGCGTTGTTCGCGCCACGAGTGGTAAACGGGCGAACCCTTGACATTCGTGCTGGATTCAGAGGCTTTGTAAGGATACCGTATACATCGATCACTCTCTGATTAACTCACCGTAACCGTCAACTACAGATATACTAAGAGAAAGGTTATGTACAGGTGTCGGGTTATGTAACCCACCGGAATGTCCAGCTGAGCGGCATCATGCACTGTTCGCTCCATTGATTCATTTTTCTCTCTGCCAGTGCGTCAAGTTCGTCGTACATCCCACTCCCTCAGTCGCATCCACAGTCGTTCTTGATACCCACTACATATGCCCTTTCAAATTTCACATTGCAGTTCGCATTCTGTAGTTCCTTGTAATCGAGCATTATTTTTTAGTATGCTGCATCAACACATTTTGTTTCAAAACCAAAAGTCGTTCAACATGATCGATTTCGTAAGCAGGTATCCCGCCATCAGCGCTCAGCGGCTCCACTTTGCTTGCGTCCCCGAGCGAAGTTGCGCTCCATTCACATATCAATGCCTACGGCCTCAGGCCTGTGGCCAAGCAGATATTTGAAGCTGTTCACTTCAAGCATCAGCATAGTACTAGTGTGGCACACCACCCCCGGAATCCCGGATCTCAAGCCTCCAAATTCCTCATTCCCGTTGACGGCGGTCGCTTGTCTACCATCGACTTCAACAGGTCAGTATGCATCAAAGGCGTTGAACACATGTTTCACGATATCGTTGACACCACCGGATATCTTGTGTCCGAAGTTGCGGCCTCGCACTGCACGATCCGGGCGGACTTGTGGAGTTGTATTCTTTGTGTATGCCGCCCAGGGATCGCAAGCGTTGCTCAATAGCCCGAATGAAGACCCGAAACAGCGACCGATGATGCCGGATGTCTTGGAGAGGCTGACATATCACAAGGTTGATGTCGATACCGGATCAGGGCCCGGGTGCTTCAGGTAATGTGCCACTCCATTCTTTGCGTGTATGTCGCGTTGTATGCGAGTATTCGTTCAATTGTTTCATGCAGTTTCTCCTCTATCGCACCACCGGAAGTGCATGCTCGAACTCAACGTTGCTTGTGTAATACGCTTGCTCCTAAGGGCCAAGTGCCCTGCATGTCAGTTGTACTCTGGTGTAGAATGTTAATCATACCGTAATCGCAGCCCCATTAATGCACCTATACTACGTGCATAATCTTTTTCTGACGTTGAACCTCTTTATGCTGATGCAATTCTTTCAGACATCTGTCTCCTGGCGGATAAAAAGCTATTGACCATACCATTTCGCACGTCTTTCAAGGCTTTTCAAGAATAACTGTGTGCGCCTTATATCGCCGCTGTTTCATTTAAGCTGATTATGCCCACGGGCTATGCTTACCGCAGCAGTGGAGCACCATTTTTCTAGTGCCCGGGTGGGTTTTACTCCACCTCGGATGTGTTGGGGAATTGAGGGGATAGCACATGGTGTTTTTACTCTTTTGAGCTGCTACGAGTGGCACTATATAATCTGAAGTTTTTATAACCGATACATGAAGGCTGCATTTCGCCTATCTTTCAGTACTGCGCGCCCACGACTGAGATGTCGACGTCCTCGTCCTCAAACGAAAAATCTGATCCCGCGACAGAGCACCCGCGTCATGCTCACCACCATGAATCAAATATGAATGCGGAGACAAGAGCCATCGCGTACGTATGAGATTGCTCCTTCGTCAAGTGCCCACAACTGATACGAAGTTTTCTGTCAGCGACGCTGATGTCAAGTTATCAAACCCCTTGCGCGGCATTCCTCATGATCGTCTTATGGCGGATGTCGAAATTTTTGCCCAGGAGAGAGGACTGACCCATCTGCTGCCTGAGCTCAAGAAAGGGGCGCTTGTTGCCCAGGATTCCACTTGTATGTCAACATAAGAGACGTTTTTCCTAGCTGACTTAAGATCCTTGATATGCAGGCCATAATCGTCTAGCCATGTTTTCAGACGAAGATAAACGGATTCTAACGGAAGAGGTTACGCACAAGTGGCGACAAACGCCCACACTGTATTATGTTGGAGTCGCCCTCTTTTCGACTATTTGCTATAGCTCACATCGTTACAATAGATGGTCGCGATGTCATCACTTGCAGCGGCTGTTCAGGGAATGGACGAGGCTGTTATCAATGGCGCTCAAATCCTTTACCCCGCGCAGTTTGGCATCGGTGATCCCAACAGCAGTGCGTCAATACTCTTCTATCATTCCAATGATCATCATTCATGAAAATGTCGTGCAGAACGCGATTCATGGTTGGTCGGTCTTATCAACTCCGCACCCTACTTGTGTGTGCTTTGATCTTATTGCAGAGCATCGTTCCTCATCGCTTCACAGATGCTGTGCCACTCTTTCTTGTTGGATGACCCATCCGCTCAACCACTACCTTGGGCGTAAAAAAACCATTTTCATCACTTGCATGATCTCGTTCTTGACATGTATCTGGTCTGGATTGACAAATACCTGGTGGCACCTATTCATCGCACGGTTCTTCCTCGGTTTCGGCATTGGTCCCAAATCTGCCACTGTCCCAGTGTATACCGCCGAGTGTTCGCCTGCGCCGATACGTGGTGCTCTCGTCATGATGTGGCAGGTGTGGACCGCTTTCGGCATCGCTCTAGGAGACCTCATCGACTTGGTATTCTACTTCATTCCGGACACCCCCGGTGTAACTGGTCTGAATTGGCGCCTGATGCTAGGCTCTGCTGGTATCCCCGGTCTCGTTGTCTGCATGCAAGTCCTATTTGCACCCGAGTCCCCCCGTTGGCTTATCTCCAAGGGTCGCTACGAGGATGCTTTCAATGAGCTTTGTCGGCTTCGTTTCTCGCGTGTTCAGGCGGCTCGTGATTTGTACTACATTCACGTGTTACTCGAGGCAGAAAACGAGATGAAGAAGGGTCGCAACCGCGTTGTTGAGATGTTCACGATTCCGCGTAACAGGCATGCTGCCCTTGCTAGTTGGGTTGTCATGTTCGGTCAGCAGTTTTGTGGTGTCAATGTCATCGGTATGAGATTCATGTTCATGATTTGAATAATTATTAATGCGATGAGCAGCTTACTACTCGACCAACATCTTCCTGGCTTCTGGCTTCTCGCCGGTTGCGGCACTGGCTTCCTCCTTTGGATCTGGTACGCTTACCTGGCTGTTCGCGTTACCTGCTGTTTTCACTGTGAGTAGTCCTGAATCGCACAGCTGGGGTTTCCGTAAATATTGAAAATGACAACACTAGATCGACACTTTTGGGCGGAGGAACTTACTTTTATTGACGTTCCCCTGCATGGCCATCTGTCTCTTAATCACGGGCTTCTCCTTCTGGAGTACTTCGGAAACAGGGCGTGTAGCTGGCGTTAGTATCGGGATATGTACGTCATCCGTCCGGTACTAAATGCAGCCATTAATATCTACTCCTTCAGACCTCTTTGCGATCTTCTATTCTCCAGGTGAAGGTCCAGTGCCGTTCACGTACTCCGCAGAGGCATTCCCTCTCTATATCCGTGATATCGGCATGTCCTTTGCCACTGCGACCACATGGTTATGGAACTTCGTTTTGTCAATCACTTGGCCCTCGCTCATATTGGCCTTTGGGCAACAAGGTGGCTTTGGCTGGTACGCAGCGTGGTGCTGCATTCTCTGGGTGCTCATTTTGCTATTCGTGCGCGAGACGAAGGGCAAGACGCTGGAGGAGCTCGATCAAGTTTTCGCTATCCCCCTTGGCACGCACGCTGCATACGGCCTGCGGCAGATACCCTACGGTTTCAAGAGATTCGTGTTGTTCCAGAACCCTGTCTCTGAGCAGCTTTATCAGTTGGAGAGCGAGAGCGGGGTGTCGACCACCGGGGAGGATGAGAAAGCGAGGGGGGAGGTGAGGGAGGACTTGGGGAAGGCAGATGTATGATGAATTGAGTCGTCATATGATGGTCGATGCGTCACTTTCTCTTTCGTCCTTTTGGGTCGTAGACCCTATGCTGGACATAACCCTATTCGATCTCCCGGCTTTCTATCGTAAAGATGATGCTTCACTTGATCTTCACCTTAGACGGATGTGTATTGATAGATTTATTCGCAGGCTATTCATCTATTTGCATTACCTAGTGTATATTCTCAAAGAGTTATAATGACAGCTCCAGCTTCGCATGAGGGTACCCTCATGGTCTGCATATTTAGTGTCGCTACAAAAGCAGTGTCAATCGATTTGATTCATTTAGAATATAAGATGGCTGGGATGGCAAATCGAGAGCAAACACGACCGCATATGACACAGATTAGGCAGAGGGGGCTGAGAAAAGAAGACTTACTCATTCACCACCCAATCACCCAACTCACTCGTGATGCAGCAAGATGTGCCGGGAAGGTGCCAATACCCAGCGCCCTTGACAGACCTTCCAGATCAGAGCAGCCAATGAGAGAGCATGAGACAAGTAGTTCCACCACGAATCATAAAATTGTCAACAAACCTTGGACTGATCTAGTCAAAACAAAATTTCAATACACAGCCAAGGTCCAAGCTTTGATCCTGTGGATTTTAACGGAATTTTGAGCGCTTCGAGTGGGATTGTAAAGCCGGCTTTTAGTTTATGGGCCTCGATCAGAAGTACAGCATTTGGATGGGCTGGAGAGCTTTCCTGAGAGAGGCCAAGCTCGGTGCACTATAGTCTTTTCTGTGAAGCAAAAGCGCAACCACCATATACGTCCTACAAGAATTTGTGCCATGGCGTCGACATCAGGAAAATGCGACAAGCATGATCACACACCCTCGGCAACAAATTCACAAACCATGTATTTTGTGGTACGCAGGCGCCTCGGGAACATGTGGATGCGCAAGACTATCGAAGCGGTTGCTGGGCTCTTCACACGCATGAATGTGAATATCATCTGGTGGGCAGCCTAAAGAGTGTCTCAAATTCTCATTCTCGACTGATGGTGAATGGATGGATGGATGGATGGCCTCTCGTGGGGGAATTAGGATGTACTTACTAGTGTTGTCTACAAGATCCAGCTGCATGATCCATGTGTGGTTACTGGCACGCGAGATGCGCGTCGCACCAGCAAACAGAAGTAAGGTATTCATGGGCAATGAGCTTAGAAAATGCCAAAAAAGCTTCTGATCGATTCTTCACGATTGCCCAATGGAGTGCTGTGTGACCCTTGATATTGCGTGATTGCAGGATGTTGGAGAATTCTTCAGCTGAGCAGCAGCGCAGGCATTCATATTGGGGAGTATAGAATATGGGGGAAATCGGGGGCTAGGACGATGTCGCGTATGCGGGATAGGACAGCGGTGCATGTCCGCTTCGTGCGAAAAAAGGGAATTAGAGGTTGAATGTGAATGAGACTTGCTGAGATTGCAATGTCGTATGAGGGAGGTGTGGTGGCGATTGAATTGTTATCATCATCACTTACTTTGGAATTGGGAGGCATTGCTGCATGACGAATCGATATGCGAGGTACTTATATATCACAAAACAATAGGGGTTGAATATTTTCATGTTCTCCCATTGTTGATTTGATATACCGCCTATGCACCAGGGAAGCCTGCAGAGCGCGCGAGCACGAGCCTTAGCCTAGCATGAATATTTCGATATCAAATCGAAAATGACAGGCCACTGTCAGGAACAATGTCGATGAGAAGACAAAATAAAGTGTTTTTGAATTCGACCGCGATATTCAAACGATGAGGCGGGTGACGCAAAGCTAACTCCGACAAGATAACGGGAGAAAGTCAGAGGGAGGCGAAAAACTGTTGCCTTGAGACCGACCTGCAACAAGACAACGGGAGAAGTTAGAAAGAAACGATAACTCCCTAAGATTGCTCGTCCGCTAGCGCGAATCCGCACTGACTGGTGTCACTGCAAGAGTGTTGCATCATACAACAATGCGGACAAGTGAGAAAAACCTGTGACAACGGCCAGCAAAGCTCGGCCTTTAACATACATATCAAACACATGTGCAAAAGAAAACACTACATACTATACAATACTTTGTCATTGGATTGGTACTCCAAGCTCCAAGCTTCAAACGTCGAGCACGCACTCTACTTTCATTCGACCGATTGCGCCGCATCTCCTGGCTGACTCCTGCGGTCCAAACTCGTTAGTGGATCTAGTGGAAACTGCTCCCAATAGACACACCTTTCAGCATCATCAGCACAATGACATCGTCTTCTACCAGTTTCCGGCCTAATAAAACCTCTTGCACAACTTCGAAGCGTACCTTTACAAATTCAAGTCGGTGACGTCGACGAAGAGAGATAAGCACGTAAAGGTAAGTTCTATATTTGGGGTTTAGCTTAGAGAATCTTGGTCACGTTTGAAAATCACGATCAAAGATTAAGATCATATGCGCGGCGCGAGTGCCATCGATGTCAAGCAGGGAAACGATTTGACCACACTAGATGACCTACGTACTAGTAACGAATGCCAACTGTTTCGCGGACCGCACTGACTCATTTGGCTATGTCAGCACAAGAACTTTGGTGAGACTGCCAACAAGGTTTTAATTAGGGTTCAGCGCTAGCTCTATCACGAATCTTGCGGCACCACGTATGCGCCACTTCTCTGGTGGATGAATGCCATTCAACTGTCTGTCATGATATCCAAAAAATGATATTTACGCCCTCTTCTGTGGAGTATAAGACAGGCAGTATCAATATCCGAGCTGCCAACAACCTCGTAAGATATACTCACTATCATGTTTACCCGCCTCTCTACTGTCTTTGTTATTCTCCTCGGCCTGATGGCCCTTGTCAATGCTGAAGCACCTGCAGAAAGAGCACCTGAGGCCATGGTAAGCCAAGCCAAGCCTTGAATGTTATCATATTGTCATACAATGTTCGCAGCCTTCTGTGCACAGAGACTAGCAACGTCGAGAGGGACGAGGCCGAAGTCAGGGTAAGCCTAGTTTTGTATCAGACTCCACCTTGATCTTACGATCAGTGCACAGGCATGCTTGAAGTGTCCCTCGGTGACTCACTCAGATATCTAGAAACAAATCCACAAATTCTTACATTTCCGTACAAATGCATGCTTTCCCACTTGTTTGTAAATTACGCCGGCTAGTGAATGTTAGAAAGAATGCATGACCTCGTGTACTCGTGTCTGTGACCAACCCTAACCCTAAACCTTGTGGGAAGTGATTTGTCATGCTAGTGATGTACGATGTTGGGATTGTTGGATTTCGTGGATTTGAGA
>QLOO01001762.1:0-15082 GCA_003313855.1 Suillus sp. MG131 | reverse complement strand
CTATAGCGACGTTTGCTTGAGCAGGTAAAGTTGTTGCTGTTGGGACTGACGGGATCGATGAAGGAACACCCCGTGACTCAACCATCACATTTCCGTCACAGGTCACAACTTTAAACATATACCGTAAATGGATGACTTTCCGTAGGCTGAAAAATTCTGATTAGAATATCATATCATAAATATTCCCATATTGGGCATATGTGCCGCGATGCCGCTGTTCATTTCCAGTCAATTTGCAAACATGTTCCGTTTTGCCCCCTCCAATAAACCTTAATCTATTGGGGGGGGGTACCCCCCCCTCAATAGACTTTGCAGACGATTTCTTTCCGTTTTAGGCCAATAACGCCAGCGATATCCGCTGACATAATCAGCCTTGTTCAAATGCAACACCTCGCGCAGTGATATTACCAAGGTATGTTTCAACCCTTTGCCAAGTATGCTAATGTCTCTTTCTCCCGCCACCATCTAGATGATACCCAGTGCCATGTACGACATGTTTGGTTGTCTGTGCTCGGTAACGAACTTACTAGTTACTACTTACCTGACCAGTCTGCCTCTGGCCCGCTGCCTCCAATTTGCCCAATGCAACCTAGTGTCTACCTCCCACCAGTCAGTTCAGCCTCATCTTCGTTGACTTCGTTGAGAAGCATGTACTAGATTGTGAGATTATGGTCCATCAAAGGCTAGAATAAATTTATTGGACTAGCGTATGGGGGATTATTCTAGTATAGGTTAACATATCAGCGGTATTGGTAATGTTTTTGAGACTCCGGTATATTCTATTCTGGATTATTTTGCCTACGGAAAGTCATCCAATTCTAAAACAAAAAGAATTAATTATACTGCAGGCGTTCCTTTTCTGGAAGTCACCACAGCTTGCCTTCTTCCTCCATGGCTGGTGAGTTTCGACTACTCTTTCGTTGATATCGCTGACTTTCAGTGGTTTAGCCATTTACGCCGTATATACCTCTCCTACACACCCGCCCATACCAAATCATCTGCCTACTCTCATAGTGACACCCCATGGCAAGCTTCATTCAGTTTCATCCAGTCGCTCATTAATTAATGAACAACAGGCCAGCCTTCTAACATTCTCTACTCTTACCTCCACACAAACTTTGTATGTCATGTAACCTACTTATCTTAAATTCTTTCTGATATCTCGTTATTAGAATTCAGAGAATTACCTTTTGACTCCTTCTCCCCAAGGTGACCTCTGTGTCGCAAAGCTTTTCCCACCACGCCAGAATCCTGGTAAATCCACTGCTTCTGACCCTGGTCATGCGAATTCTTCTGCTGCCCGCTTCGTTCGCTGCGAAGCTTCCCGTAATCTCAAGTGGTCAATTGCAAACACAGGCGTCATATCCCCCATCTACAAGCTTTCCCTACCATCCCCAGACTCCCCCGATCTACCCCTCTTCCAAATATCAAAACCAAATCCTAATGCTGCTTTCTGGAGCATGTTCTACTTTGCTTATGCCGGTCATAATATACCCCCAAAGCGCATCGAATTTGGAAAGATACAGAAGAACCCCCCAGGTCCAAACGGTGGCGGAACTAGAATCAGCATCACTGGCAAGACACCCGAGGAAAAGGCTGTGTGGCAGACCTTGGGAGAGGGAAACGAGGACTGTGTTGAGTGGGTCGTTCTCTGCGCAGCACTGAACCTTCTCGAGTATGTCATTCATCACGTATCTATATCCCACGCTGACATGAAACAGCGATGAAATCATGAAGGCCGCCGAGAAGAACCCGCCTCCACCTGCCACACCCGGTCCCATGCCCAACAGTCCCCCTGGCCCGGGTGGTCGACCGGCGCCTGTTGCCCTCCACGACCCTGGTCCAACATCCGCACCTCCCCAAAGTCAACCACGCCCTGGCCCATCGCAGCAGCAGCATCCACCCCGTGGTCCACCCCCACTTCATGCCCAAGGAGGAGGGCCAGCACCTGCCCCGGGCGGTCGCCCCCAACAAGGGTTCCCCCCTCCAAGAGGGTTCGTCCCTGGACAAGGTCCCCCTCCAGGGTCCATCCCCCCTGGTCCTGCTCAAGGCGGTCATCCTCAAGGGTTCCCTCCTGGGCGTCAGCCTCAGCAGCACCGCATGCCAGGTCCCCCTAGTGGCCCTCCACCTGGTATGCTCCCTGGTCGTGCGCCGCCGCCGCAACAGCCATACCCACAACAAATACCCCCTGCTCAACAACAGCAGCCAACGTCGAGACGTTTCTGATACTTTTGTATACCTGGACAGTTCACCAGAGACAATCTGCTTTACCCTTTTACCCTCTCCCTGCCTGTTTTTTTTTTTTTTGGTACCGATGCCTTCACAGGTGTCTCGCTGACTATGGATTACTCCCTCTTTCGTCTTTAAGTGATCGATCTAGTTTGGCCCTCTTGAGGACATTGGCACTCTCCTTCGAATCTCTCCGGTGTACGATACCATGCATTGCGTTTTTATTGTCTTTCCATATTTTGCGGGATATAAATGTGGTTCCAATAAAGTAATGCCAGATAACCTCACGCGCCTATGCAAAATCATGCAGTCTACCCATGATAGATATCTCAACGTCTCAATATCTAGTTCTTGATGAGCTTTTGAAGGGCGTCCATCGAATACGCTGAGTAAAAACACCGATCAGCCTGTTACTTGCGCTAGTCTCATTAGATACGTACATTTGGGCCGCTCGAGAGGTAGCCCCAGTGCTATATTCACTACATCAGAACCCACAAGATATTAGGAACTATCATCAATACTGACCTCGTGCCCACACCAATTGGGTCAGAGCTCCCAGAGCTAGATTGCGGCACATGAGTAAAATGAAAAGGTCAGCGGTGGAAGCTTACCTCTGGAAACACCGAAGATAACCGTGTAGTACTTGAACTCAGTCAGACCATAATGGTACAACACGCAGCCTTTCATAACAATTCTCAGGACCCAGGACCATGCCATACGTGGAAGAACTTGCCTGAAGTTGCATCAACATTCGGGTAAGGGTTTTTCGTCTTTAGAATAACGTCAGCAGGATTACCTTGCTCGCACAAGGGTATACGCACCTTTCCGTGCTCCTTGAGAACATCAGGGGCAATCTCGGCCGTCTACGCAGATAGATAAGCATGATGTGGGAGATGATGGGAATAGGAATTCTGACCTGCTGCACGAGCTGAATGATAGGACTAGCTTGCAGCTCTGGGCGAGTCTTGCAGAATTCCTGGAGAGCAACGAATCGAGGATCAGGGTTACGCAGGACCCCGTGCCCATATCTAAACGTTAGATTAGGGTATGTATATCAGACTGAGGACACAAGGGACGCACCCGGGAACAACTTGACCGCTCTTCAACGTCTTCCAGAGGTAGTCCTTTATGTTCTCAGGAGTTATGTTATCACCAATTTCCTTCTGCATAGCCATCTGCCACCTCAATACTTCCTGGTTTGCTAGACTGGAGGTGTATGATGACATATAAACTACACATGCAATGGCTGGAAGCGTACCCGTGAAGAGGTCCAGCGAGTGCAAAGAGAGCGGCAGAGTAAGAAATATACGGGTCAGAGAGCGTCGATCCGACAAGGTCTGATCATTATCTTCAAAAATGGATATAGCATCGATGCAGAGGAGTACTCACGAGCAGTGTGAGCTGAAGCATTACCACCTTCATGGTCACCATGCAAGGCAATATACAAACGAAGATATTCTGTCAAGTTCTCGTTTTGACCGAACCCGAGCATGTTGGAGTAGTTACCTGTGAGTACACTAAGCATGTCTTTGCAGATGATACTAGCCAACTACTTACCAACAAGATCCAGTTTCTTGTCAACAGATTCTAAAGACCTCTCGGGGTGGTAAACATTACGGTAAATACGGGCCGCCAGAGCAGGGAGTTTCGCAATGAGGTTCAAACAGTCTTCAAGAGTGTACGTCCAATATTCCGGCTTCTTGATTCCACGCTCGTAGGCTGCCTGAAACTCGGAGTCGTGGTTCAAAGCTGCAACACCCATACCCAACTGAGTCATGGGGTGGAGGGTCTTTGGTAAGCTAACAACGAAATGAATAAACAGATAATGGACACGGTAGCAGGGACATACGAGTCGATAAGCTGCGTGACAAAAGGCGGGAGTTCTCCCTTCTCTGCAAGCTCGGCGGACAGTTGACGGCTTTGCTCCGGGGTGGGAACTTTGCCAGTCAGAAGAAGCCAGAGCATGCTCTCAGCTGTCATTTCCTTACCACCGGGTGCGGGGGGAAGCGCCTTTTGGCAATCTGGGATAGTCATTCCGTGAAAACGGATGCCCTGGATAATGCTTCAGTGTTGGGCCACCTGTAGTTCAGGAGTTGCGAACCTCGTTCGGGTCCAGGACCGAGGCTTCCCAGAGCATGGCTTTGAGACCACGCATGCCTCCAAGAATGTTCTCTACCTATGAGACGCGTCAATAAACTTTACGGCCGTGATATGAAGACTGACCTTGACTTCCCCCACTACAGCTTGACTGTGCTCGGCTTTCTGTTACAGGATAGGGACTAATGTTAGGCTAATATATTTGGAAGAAACGTGACTGACCAGTTTTTTCAGTTGTTCTTGCTTCGCCGGGATCACTTCTTGAAGTGTTTCTTTGAGAGACTTAAGAGCTTTTTCTGAGTCATCGAATTGAAGGCGCTGGTATTAAGTACCTTCGTGGAAACCAGACGCCTAAAACCATTGGTGGATATATTTCTCGTGACAGACTTTGCCAGTAAAGAAGAACGACAGATCATAGTGAAAGCGGTGAGTAAGCTGGGAGCGAGAAACAGAGGATGTGTGTTATAACTACTCGGACCAAGCACAAGTACATCAGACGCCCGCTCGGTAGTCGGCCAAGCCAACGCGCCGCGCGGAACTGCCAGATTTAGCTCCGCCGGCATAAATACAAATATGGACAAAGCTTCCGCGTGGCGCAATGAGTGACCAGCTTAATTTCAATCCGCAAGTCCACGTCTCCAGCTGCCATCATGGCTTCAGTCCTAGTCCCCGTTCTATACGTCGGAATAGTCGTTTCAAGTTTATTGCTCTTCAGCCATTTCTACAGAAAACGCAGTGCAAGTAAGAACCACCAGCAGTTTCACCCATTGTACATACTAACGTGTAATGTGTAACAGGCAAGCTATACGAACCATACTTTCCATCGCATCCAGAACGCGATGTCTATGTTTCCTTACTGCAGAAGACCGACCCTCCAGCTCATGAAGCCCTTCTCAAAGCTGCTCTTGTTCGTCGTGCAATGACAGACGTCTCTCGCGTGGTTAGACTTCGTGAAGACAAGCCCGCTCTACAAAACCTTCTGCAGAAGGGCTCAATCGGTGATGATATCTGGAATAGTCTCTTGCAGGCGGAGAAAGAGCTAGAAGCAGAAATCATGGAGGTCGTAGCAGAAGCTAATACCTTTGTCGAGGGATGGGGAAGTATAATATTCCAGTCAGCCGGTGAGATGATCGCGAATGAGAAGATGCGCACCGTCTACGAGGAAACTTCAGCATCCAGAGAAATGAAAGGTGCTTTTCCCCATGTCTAATATCCGACCGGTTTTCTAAATTTCTTCCCTTCAGAACAAAAATATGGAAAAGTGGGGGTCAAGATCGACCTCCCTATGCCCCAGCCTGTCCTCATGCCCGGACCACCGCCACCCGGTCACCCTGCTCATGCTGCTGCGCTCGCAGCAACGGCAGCTGCAGGTGCCCCAAGTCCTGCTCCCGGAACTCCTGTTAAGCCTCCGAATAGTCTTATGCCGCCTCGCGCTACTAGTACAAAGGCAGAGAGCGTAGCGTCAAGCGATGGTGAGAGCCATGATACCCCATCTTCTTCAAAATCTGTAAGCACCACTTCCAAATCACTCTTAACCAACTCAAGCCACATCACCCACAGTCTAAGAAGAAGGGCAAGAAACGGAAGTAATCCCTAGCATACGTTCATACATACCTTATCCATTTCATGCAGTGCACGCGTGTCTGGCTTGCTGAAACTCGATTGTCAATACTGCGTAAATTGAGGCAAAAAGTACAATGTGCTTAAGATAAAAGACGCGCAGAACACAATCCAAGTCCAAACCGTACACATCATTTCGCATCAGCCTCTGATGACGATGGCCTTCTCTCCTGCTGTTCTTGCCTTGCCAGACCTGTCTATGTGATCCAGTCCAAGGACATCTTCGGGTGCAAATTTGTGATCATATATGGTGTCCTCTATGTCATTGTCAGAAAACAGCAAGCTTTCGCAATAAAGTTAGGCGCTCACCATCCTCGATGTATGATGGCTGCTTGAAGGTAGCCACTTGGATCAGTGCAAACCGATATTTGGCAAAGTCCTTGTCTGATGCACCTATTCGTGCCTGTAGACGCTTCTTTGTGTCCGCGAATTTTTCACCCTTCAATCACTCGTCAAATAAAGTCATGGTAGAACAACAAAGATACTCACAGATTTTACAACAAATCGGAAGGGTACACCATGCGTTCGCGCAACTTCCCTGTTGAAGTGGAAGACACTAATGGTCTTGCTAGTTTCGTCCGCTTCAAGTTCGTCTCGAGGTATTTCCTATTTCACGTGTGAATCGCTGATAACAGCCAACGATAGCATACATACCTCCGCATAAAGTTCAACAGGTTCAGGGATGTTTCCAATCATTTCAGAGCCCGTAAACTCCTTCTGGAACTTCCCATCTTTCGATACCTCAAAGACACGAATCTTAGCGGTCCCTCCAGGGCTCAGCGTCACTTGCTTCGCTAGGTGATCAGCAAGATCATGGACCGAGCTCGTCTTGGGCAACAGGAACGGGTATGAAGCCTCTTCTTTGTTATGGATCCCCGTCCACATAATTTTGAGGCTTCGCTTTGTCTCCAGCTCCACGATGCTTACATCCAGCTTCTCGTACAGAATGATAGTCGTCGTCGGATTAATATAACTCGGTACCATAATTTCCTGGATGCTCTGGTTTAAAGATCGCTTGAGGACTGATTTAGGTGATCCGTTCGTTGCGTGAGTCGTCGTGAATCGAAGCTTGATCGGATCATGTCTCAAGAATTCGCCAGCCTTCGTCGACATCTTTGCAAGCCATCAGTTAGTCAAGCATCTAACATGTAGAAAAGATCACCGACCATGTCATAGTTGTGCTTCTTGCTGAGGATTAGACTAAACTCTGGGTGATCATGGTCTGGTTCCTCAAACTTCGGTCGGAAGATGATCATGACACGGTTCTGGAGGAAGTCGTAAAAGTGTATCGGGTTGGAGTACATACCCTGGGCATCGAGGTCGTGGATCCTGAACAAGGATTAAGCATAGATCATCGAGAGTAGGGATTGAATACTCACTCTTTCTCAGAGTGGTCGACCTGGAAACAAATGACATCACCATCCTGAATCTCACTCTGAGCAAAAGTGAGCTTCTGCTTCATCAGCTCGATCATGCCAGGCTTAATTTCCTGCGACCAGTAAAGAGTAAGAATCAAACCTGGACGGCAGTTCTGCTAGCGCACCTCAAATAGCCTCAGAGGAGTGCCAGGCGCCCACCGCATCCGTTCATTGATCAGAGGGTGCAGATCCTGGACTTTGCTGTTCCTTGACATATACACCTTACCAATACCGAACAGAGTCTGCTTCGCCATGTCAAAATGCTTGAGGAAAATCATGATAGATCCTGCTGGTGGCTCGGGCTGCAACATCACGTCAACAAACTTGCTGCAGAACAGAAAAACGACATACCTTGCTTGGATCGGGTATTATATCAAGATATAAACGAAGATCATTCTGCCTTGCTGCCATATTGTTGCGAATAACCTCGACAGCTGCAGCAAGCGTTAGAAATCAACAATTGTGAAAGGACAAGAGAGACCTACTCAGTGTTGGTTCATTCTCAGGAATATGAGTATCAGGGCGAACAGTCTTATTTTGACGATTGACCAAAACCCAAAGACGGATTTTGTTCTCCGGAAGGTTAAAGTGGCTCGCTACACGCGACTTGAAGGTACTGTAAGTTTCTTGCTTCAAAACACGGAAGCTTGGTAGATCCGACGGTGGCCAGTTCTTTTCATCAAAGGTGGCAAGATCAAAGCCTTCATGATGAGCAAATGTATCATCAGTGATGACCTAGGCTAACGTGAGCAGGAGGACAGGTAAATGGCACGAGACCACCAAGAACCTTGGCCGTGAGGAAAAGATGCTGCTCCTCGCGTTCTCGCTTCTTAGCTTCGATCTGTAATCTCTCATCCTCAAGTCGACGCTCTATGATTACAGTCAGCAACATGTGTTTTTAAACTAAAAGGTGACTCGCTGAGATGTGCCGGGGTGTCCTCGTCCTTCCAAGTCGATAGGATTTCCTCGGTGGCCGATTCACGGATGTAGACCAACATATACGCATTGGTGAACCTTTTCATGGCTCGTACCTGATTGCGTTGCAATGGAGGAGTGATGCCATTCAGAGGTTCGCCACCGTAGTTCTCCTCCAACACCTCACGATCAGTGACTGGGGTGACCTTATCATCATCAAATTTCAGCCATCTCGTCTCCCGATCGGGTTTGATGAGTGCAAAGTAATGTCCGCCATATCGATCTCCTGAATGAACCAAAACGCCATGCAACTTGTAGTTCCATGACTGCGAACGATCGGCGTCCTCATCCAGGAATTCCGCGAGGTCGATTTCAAATGGGAATTCATGACGATCGTTGATCTACAGGAGATTAATCAATGAGAATCACAGCTACACTTGTGCCACGAACCTTTGCCATGGCGTCACGCTGGATATCATACTCGAAACGTTTCAGTTGCAGATGGAGTACAGGAGGGAATGATTGGAAAAGTATTCCCTTCTTCGCGTCTTGAAGACCAAACCCTTCAGCTTGATACTTATTCTCACCCTCCATCATCTCAACAGCAACGTAGTCCTTGAATGACTCATACAGGTTCTTCATTCCCTTGACGTTGAGAGATATGTCTAGATCAGGTAACGCGTTAGATGGTGCTAGATACGACGAAATCCAAATTACCGTTGAAGTCCTCAAATACAGATGATTCAAATTCGACGTTCACGCATTTGATATAACTCTTCATCTTTCCAACGAAGAGCTTGGAGATTGCACCTTCGGCTTTCGTACCCTAGACGGGATGAGACACTGCAAGATGTGTAATCCGAATTCTGATACCTTCATCTTAGTCTCCAACTTGTCTTGGAGCACGCGGTTAAATTCTTGAACGTCATGTTGTTGATCAGAGTCAAATGATTTCCACCCAAACGATTTCGTCAATTCCGTTGTTCCTGAAATTACGTGTTGGGAAGGATCACAGGGTGAGTTAACGCGATACATACCAACAGGCTGATCTGATGTCTGAAGATGGTAGAACACCCGTTGCAAAGCGAGGGGTACACTTTCGGTAGGGTGCTCGTCTTCGGTTGGTATTTGGTACACAGCCTGAAAGCCGCGTTAGTTGAACAATGAATGGTAACGCCACACTCACCTTTCGGAAGTAACGCGTGCAGAAGAGAGATTGGAGAAGGGAATTCATGTAACAGGTCGCGCCTTGATTTTTCAAGCCAACGTAACCAGTCTCCTTCTTGGAGTCATAGCTGAACGGCATAAATAAGAAGGCCTGAGATCGGCAACATGAGTACGCACTTGACAAAGTTATGCCATAAGACGCCGGTAGGATCCTCGAGTACGCGAACATAGACAGTAACATCGGCCGACTCATCCTCAATAGTTGGACGGGAATGGCCCTCTTGAATATTGAAGAGTTTGCGCAGCTCACTGAAGCGAGTGAAACCCCAGTCGCATTCCTCGGCGATAAAGCGATGGTGGGCATCTATGGAATGGTGGTATTTTGGAGTAAGTGAAGTGAATGATAGAACTCACGGCTGACTGTAAAGATGGTGGGGTCGTGGGGATTGGAAATGACGAGTGCGAACTGGGCACATGCGTGCCAACCCTCTGGGGACTTCTTTGGATCAGCGTAATCAAGGTAGACGGAAACGGTGTCATTAGGGGGAGCATTAGAATTTCCAAAAGGAAATAATAGTATGCGCCTGTTAAGAAATGTGAGGGTGAGGAGAAGAGCGCCGTGTGATAGACTGACCATTTGTGACCGCCACATTCAAAGTCAGGACTTGTGAGCCTCTTTTCTAATTTCTTCCAGTTGTTTATCCGCCAAGTGTAAACCTGAAAATCTTTGACATCATGCCCTAGGTCTGGCATGTGCTTTGATGCAAAAGCTTCGTCTATAGGTAATGATATGTGAAGGGGTGACTTGATGTAGAGGAAAGAAAGCTCACGATCGCGAACAGAGACGACTTCATCAGTGATCTCCATGGAAGGACCGCCGTTAACTTTTTCGTCCAGATGATCCATGGTATCACTCTTGTGTGGCTGAAATGTGAGTTTGGCATTTCAAGTTTATGATGAATAACATACCATGAAAGTCTGCGAATGAGCAGTTCAGAGGATGAATTCAGGACTGGAGCGTATTGAAATATAAGCTGATAGGCTACCGCAAAGAGAGGGTGACAATAATGTTCCAAGTGACACTAGTGAGTGAAGTGACGAAGGTCGGTGGGAATCGGTCATAGCCAATCGCTCTCGTAAGCAAACCCCCCATATAAAAAATCGACCCCTCCAAATCGTTCGAAGCTTGTTCTCTTTTTCAATTTTTTTCCATCATTTGCAACGATGTCAACGACGTTTGGAACGATGATCTTATGTTTGGGTGATCACACACGATCCTTAAATTGTCTCGACAGGGTTGATCTCTAGTGTCACCAGCAGCCTTTCCGCTGTTTCACTGTCGGTAATGAGTCAAAATCGTGTAAAAGCATGTCGGACGGACTTTTGGACACTTCTCAGTTTCGTTTTGAGACTGGGAGGCATCCTCCAGAGCTCCCTGACGATGCCATGATCAATCTATGTCGATGGTGTCTGACATCGTCGCTCTTGATCAATGGCAGACATCACTGTATTATATATTTTTATTTCTTGCAATGAAATCTTATCCGGCCGCCAAAGGGGAGCCCTTGACCCAATGGCTATGCTTATCATACTGCGAGTGCCATGCGTATGTGGTGCTGCTACTAGTGGACTGCGCTCGACGCCGCTCATGTACCTTTACTTGACATTCATTTTGATGAGCATCAAGTCCGAATGAACTGACTATGGTAACTCAGATCACCAATTGCAAAGTTTGGTTCCCACCAATTGTCGTTACAGGCGCTCAAGCATCCTCGAGAACGTAAGTATCTATATACTAAGCAGGGAAGTTTCATTCTACCAATTGCCTCATGTCGACGGGTCGGCACCTGTCAGTTCTCTCTTTCTTGTTCTTCTACTCGTTCCATTTTCAAGAACTGGATCCTCTATTTCGTCCTGCCTTTTTACTGAATGGCAACTCGAAGACGAGAAGACCGTCTTCACGACGATCGTTACAAACTTTGGGTTCCAGAGAAGCCTGCTGACCGCGACTACGACCAACGCCGTCATCGGTCTCGTGCTCATCCACAATATTCTTCTACTGCACCGTCTGCTTCGTATCAGCCCGGGCCATCATCAACCAGTAAAACCCGTTCTTCTTCTGCCCAGTACCCATCTACAGGTTATCATTCGGCCACGCCTTTTCAGACCCCTGCACCATCTAACACCAAGGGTTATCCTCCAACGTCACGCCGGGCCCAACCAGAACCCATTGACTCCAGATCTCATCGACGACCTGCTCCAACCCCCAAATCATCATATGAGCATGTCTCCGCCGCTGAAGACCTTGGAAGATCCTCCAGGCAAACTTATTCCTCGCGTCCTGTCCAACCCCAAACTACCGCGAATTCATCCACACCTTCCACTAATTTGCCTTCATCTGCTCAAGATATCTACTCTAAACGATCGAAAGATCGTGACCAGGAACGTGATAGACATCGAGAAATGGAGAAAGAACGTGACAGAGAAAGGGCTAGTGCTGAACTCGATAGGCATCGTGAAAGACACAGATCTGAACAGCATCGAGAGAAAGAAAAGGCTGACAGGCAGAGGGAGCAAACCAGGCACAGACGCGAGAAAAGGATCGAGTCAGATTCTGAAGGCCTCATGTATTCAGACAAAGCTTCCATCTCTGGCAGGGAAGCATATCAGCCCTCAATTCGTGAGTCTATCACCGGCCACAGGCGACATCGTACAGAAGACGGAGTTTCATCGGTATGTCAAACTGGTATTATATGCGGGCATGACGTTGATACTGCGCCAAAGGCCCGCCGACCTCATGGTGAAGCTTCCCATAACCAAACTTCTGCTGTGTACATGCAGTCCACAGGTCCCCAGCAAGAGGCTGTGACTCAGAGTAATACAACAGGCGTAGGGAGCAATCCACCGCCCGCGCCTCGCGTAATGCCTGTCTACCTTCCTCATAAACCTTCCAAATCACATCACGAGCGACATACGTCCTCGGCTGCGCAAGGGGCTCAATCAGGCAGTGACACCGAGCGAGCTTCTCTAAAGGTAAGACACCTAAACAACCTTGCTTAACTCCTTTGACTCTGTTTCCCAGCATCGCGTGGAGAGAAATCACTCGGGTGGTCCCGTACAGAGAGGTGATGGGTATCAAACCAGTGTCGTAAGGGAGAGACAGGGTCAAGACGCCCCCTTGGGTCCTCGTGAGGATGCCAAGTCCAAATCAGAGGTGTGTACGATAGCCTTGACGACTGAATGATGGAGCTGATTGTGATAATCACCCAGGCTAAGTATACCTCGACGCAGGGCACGTATTATGACTCGCGGCAGCCCCTAAAGCCTGCGTCAATTCACACTGTGGACATACCCCTTATTACGCCAGGCTTCAACTCGTCACCTTTGCCACACGAATCACGAGGACATGTGGGTACCATACCTGTTCTTGTCGCAGGAGAGGGCCCTGCCGATCGCCAGGCTCACGATGTACTTTACAAGTCACAATCTCCTTTACATAAAGATGAACTGCATGGTTCAGGGTATCCTCATGCACCCCTCGCTTCCGCGGTGAAGCCGTCTCATGGCAGATCACAATCCTCTGAAGTCCCCCGTGGCCGGCCGGAGCAGCCCCCACTGGACCGATCTCGCACAGATCTTGCAGCAATTGATCTCTTGCATGACCGTCATCATCGGCCAGAAGACCTCACACCGCCCCGATACCCTCTGATCAGTACACCAGTGGAACACCAGCTCTCCCAACCTCGCTCACGCAAGACCTCATTCTCCAATCCTCCAGCTGTCTCTGGCCCAAGACCTCAACGCTCATCTTCGTTCGCAGACCATCAGAATGAGTCGACTAGACCAACGCCCTCATCGGGTCCGGTAGCTTCCAGCCAGCCGCATGTAACCCCATCAGCTGCTCACAAGACGAACTCGAGTCCACCTAAGATTGGGTTAGGTTACGGATCCCTCCCTTCTGCACACCCAACCCCTATGAGCTCACAGACTCACCTCGCATCTGGAACCCATGGTAATGACGCGGCAATAACTCAACGGCCACCATCCACACCTCCTGCTCATTTAACATCGATGAATACTTTACAGATGGCGACGACGGCATTACAACCTTCTCGTGCATCACGAACTTCACTTGATCGTCCAGAGCCCCACGTTGTTCCTCATCGTATGACGACCGCTCAGGTTTCCAATGGGAGTACGGTCAAATCATCCTGGGTCGTGCAAACAGCCCAACCGCTCAAGGATGGGTACGCGGCTAGGGAGGACAAGCATTCAGGTCGTAACGGCTCACATCATCAGGTCGATCCACACGCGGTAGCGCATCCACAGCTGCGTGAAGTCCTCTCTCAAGACAACCACTACACAACACCCCCTGCAAACCGTTCAGCTCCAACTCCAAATTCCTCGCTGCGGTCGTCGCCTTATGGCACGCCAAAGGAGGTGCATGCTGCTGGGACACCTCGGCGCTCTCCAGATAGTTCACCTCGCTTGTTGAAGGTCAAAGAGGTACGTAGATTGAAGCTATCTTCGCAGCCTTTACTCACACGCAGAACAGGCAGCCACGCCGGAGCAGTCTAAATACCATCTTTTCCCTGCGCCTCCGCAGATTGCTGTAATAGGAGCTACACCATTGTCTGAGAACCAGGAGTTGCCTCATAAGCCCCCGCACAACTCTGGTTTCCTTGCACCATCTTACTCAGCGCCTTCGCGAGTGTCGAGGACTACGTCTGGGAGTCGGGACCATCTTACACAGGTGCAGGTGCAGCCACAGACGGCCCATAATCATGCTGTTGGTTCCACTGCATCATTCCAGCAGTCTTCAGGACCACAACCTGTGACGCAGCAAGCTCCATCTCCATCATCGTATGGCAGTCTCCCGGCACCATCCTTCCCGCCGCCTTCAAGGGTCTCGAGGACGACGTCAGGTAGCCGTGACCATCCGCAGACGCCAGCGGTTCACACTCATACTGTTGACTCTGTCGCTTCGCACCAGCAGACTCCTGAGCGTCCATTGCAGTCTGTGACGCCGCAGACTCCAGCGTCACCATACGGCAGTCTTCCTACACCATCATACCCAGCGCCTTCGCAGATGTCGAGAATAACGTCCGGTAGTCGTGAACAACCTCCACACGCGCAGCCACAGACGTTTCATAACCATCTTGTTATTTCTACTGTGTCACAACAGACTCCTGTGCGTCCATCCCAATCTGTGGTGTTACCTTCTCAGGTCTCGAGGACAACGTCTGGCAGCCGTGAACACCCCCCGCCCGACCAGTCGCAGTCGGTGCATGCTGTTGACTCCATAGTGTCACACCAGCAGACTCCTGGAGTTACATTCCAATCTATGGTGTTACCTTCGCAGGTCTCGAGGCCAACGTCCAGCAGCCGTGAACATCCCCTGAACGGGCAGGGCTCTATAGCAGCACATCAGCAGACTCCTGAGTTTCCATCCCAAACTGTGGCACCGCAGGTTCCAGCGTCACCGTACGACGGTCTTTCTGCACCATCGTACCCAGCTCCTTCGCAGATCTCGAAGACAACGTCCGGCAGCCGTGGCCATCCACCGAAAGACGCGCAGTCACAGACGGTCCACTCTGTTGGTTCTACAGAGTTGCACCAGCAGACACCTGGGTTTC
>QLOO01001761.1:0-28817 GCA_003313855.1 Suillus sp. MG131 | reverse complement strand
AGTCAGGATCCAGAGGTCCGGAAATCCGGAATTCGGAGATTCAGGGGTCAGGGGTACAGACTGGATGTGGATGTCTGGATATCAGATCGGACGATGGACAGAGGTGGCGGGGCTGATCCTACTGAGGTGTGACATGCACAACAGACAAATGGTGGTGATAGGGATAGGAAATCGGGTCCGGAGTATGGGATATGACATCCACCATCTTTTAGTGTATGGTGAGGGCTTGCTCTTTGGTACCTTGTCTTCAACTGTTTCTGTGATGCATTTTGTTAGCACTGCAAATGATTTGTGAAACTCCTCCTGGCTGGTGATCTCTCTTGGTGGCGGGAGTGTGTCAAGTTTGGTTGATAGCTCCTCCCAGAATTCTTCCCAGTCCATTTCCCTGAAGTTGAATTTGGGCATCGTGGATATTCATTCCAGCTGAAGGTCCAGTGTGCTGATTATCGGGAAATGGTCCATTACTACTGGGCAGAGGTGGTATTTGATGCTGCACTGGGTGAAGACTTGTTCAAGTTGTGCTGAGCAGAACACGTTGTCTGGGTGAGTGTGGTTCTTGGTGTTGGAGGCTTCTAATGTTGCAATTGCTGGGGGGAGTACCTGGATTAAATTATACAGGGATAGTAAGTTGATTAGTGTGCCCGTGGTGTCTAGGTTCGCCACAGTGAATGTTACAAGAATATACGTTATTAGGCCCCTATTCATTTTCCCTCGTCACCGGATTCTGTCCTCACTCTTTTCCAACTATTGCCGGACTTTGTCCTCAAAGTCACCATATCGATCCAGCTCTCTGGATTTACCTATGCCTTCCTCTTTTGGTCATACCCTTGGACCTCCGGCTGCGTTGCCTTGTATTACCGTTGCTTTGGTACACGGAATATTCTCTATGACTCGTATGTTCCTCCGCATTCTATAGTACTTTACTTTTTGGTTTCTTGACTCGACCTTCGTCCACTAATTCGGTTCAAGCTCAGCTTCAATACTTCATATATAAAGCTGGTTACCACTTGTTGTATTCTTTAGCTTTAATCTACCTTTGTCTTGACCCATCTACTAGAAGCCTAGTGAGCTTTGACTTGTGTATAAGTAATCTTGGTTGCTCGTCGTGCCCAAGCCTAGTCCTATCACAAGCCTTGCATAGTAAGCTTACTACTGCAAGCGATACTTCTCAAGGAGAGCCCCATCTCTCGAGAAGTGCTACAAACTCTTGCCATACACGGAGGCCACTGGTTACAGAGGCCGTACGCGAGAGCCCCTATAAGGTTCACGTTGCGAACTTAGCCAAGTTCGTAACAGTGAATAGATGTGTGTTGTGGGGCATTTCCCACATCGGATGGTGACAGTTAAAGTCCCCCATCCATACAAAATGTTCGTTATGTATAGTATTTTTGCCTTGGGCAGTATGATGTCCCCGATTTCTTCTTTCATAGTTCTCTGTGGCCATATGTCTTTCAAGGAAGTGAAGCATAGCTTCACTGTCCCCTGGATTATATATATTGTATAGACACACCTTTCTGAGCATTCCTGTAATCTCGATTGCCATGACATTTGGCGACTTGATGGGTACTATGTACCAGTTGTTCTTTGAGAGCTTTTTGTTGACTAGCATGATCATTTGGGAGCATCTGGCATTGGTGTGGTGGTCTGTCGGGTATAGTACATCCCAGAATTGTCTGAGGTTCAAGGCATTTGCTAGGTCTACTGGGTTGAGGTATGGTTCTTGTATACAGGGTGAGGTCATAGACATCTGGGTCGAGGTTTTTGATCATGTGTTCCCAGGCATTGGCTGATTTGCACAGATTTTATTGTCATATCTTGAAGTCTTTGCATGCTGTTGGCAGTGTTTCGTTAGTATCTTGCATTCCTAGTTACCCATGTGGTCCTTGTCCCAACCTCCTGAGTTGTAGTTGTTGTAGGGTGAGCTGTATGGTGACTGTGACCACCTTTGTGGGGTGGTCTGAGCTGGCGGGGTCTCCTTCTCTGGTTCCGGTTCTCATGTCTGGTTGCTGGTCTGCCATTCCCTTGGGATGTACATCTGTGTGCCTAGTGGGATGCAGTTGGTGTTTAGGATATTTCAAGTTCAGTGTCCTTTGGTTGCTCTTCCTCTTTCGGTTCTTTCCTTTGGAGGGGGGTAGCGTTGCTTGTTGTTGTGGGGCAGGGGGGCTGGGCTGCTACTTCTGCATTGTTGTGTCTGGTTTCATTTGAGCTAGTTAAAGTTTCCCATGTGAGTGGGTCCTCCATGAGGTAGAAGCAATACTTAGCATCCTTGTTTCGATTCTTGTAGTCATCCCATTTCTTGGTGAACATTGGGCACTCGTGGCTCCATGCCACATGTCCTGTTACCTTGCAGTTCTTGCAGTGGAATTGGTTCGGATCCTCTACTGAGCACTCTGATGTCTTGTGTTGTTCTCTGCAAGTTCCACAGGACTCATGTTCTTGTGGGCATTCTGCTGCAATATGGGCTCCATTGAAGGCATGGCATTTCAGGCATTTGGATGGTTCTGGGATCAGTTTCCTGCCATAGACCTTCTTGCCCACTACTGCCAATCCAAACTTTATGGCTTGGTTGGCTCCTTCCTTGGAGTTGAAGGTGAAGATCATATGTGCTGTGTGTTGTCCCGGGGTGTGTCTTGCCACTGGTTTGATGTACCTTGTTTTGCTAATGGTTCATGGGTTGAGTCCAGCTTTCTTCTCTATGTCAGCTATTTCTGCTGCATTGCTGGGTTGAAACGATGTTGGCACATTCTCCACTAGGACATGGTATGTTCTGTCCTTTACTATGATCTCCACACCAAAGTGTTCAAGGAAGCAGGATCTGTTCACTGGAGTGTTGAACCATGCCACTGCCTTTGCTGACTTCAGTTCATAGAGTATTCCTCCATGCAGTAGTCAGTGTGCTGAGATGAATGTTAAGTCTTCCGGTATGTCTTCCTTTTCCTTTGCCATCAGTTCCACTGCCATTGTTGCTTTTGCTACCAGTTGGGCTTCGTTGAGTTCCCTCAGTGTGTTTGCAAAGAGGGGAGAGCGTCTGTCAATGAGAATCTGTCAGGCTTGCACCTCACATCTTGCAAGTAACTTCATCAGTGGGGGAGAGGTATTAGCTCTCATTGCTTCTGCATATGATCTAGGTCCATTGTTCTGTTGACATTGCTTGTGTGGACTGGTTCGTTACTTCTGTCACATTCTCCACCATCTTCTCTAACCCTTCTGTTGACATTTGCAGATTGTTATGCACCTTTTCCACTAGTTTCTCCAATTCTGCTTTGTGTGAGTCCATCATGTCTGCAAGTGCGTCCACTTTCTCATCCAAGGTTGCCATTGGACCTCCCAAGAGTGTCTTTGTCTTGTCAATTATTTGCTCTGTGTCAATCTCGTCATTGACTTCATTGATCATGATTGCAAGTGCTCTCAAGATGTCTGTGTGTGTTGCACCTAGGTTGGCCGTGATGCTGAACTCGAACATTGCTAGCGACAGTGAGTGAAGCATGTTTCCTGCAAATGGGAGTGTCAGTCCATGCATGGCTAATACTTTCCTTGCTGTTGTCAGGTTTCTGACATTAGTTTTGAGGCCTAGGCCTTGCTCGTGTTCTTCTATCGATTGGCTGGTTGATAACAGAGGTTTGCTGGCTGTTGTTCTGCGATTTTGCCTTCCTGCGTTCAGATTTGTTGTGATTGTTGCGCCAGTTGTGATGATTGATGGCATCTTTGGGTTGCTGGGTGCTTGCTGGGGCGCCGTTGGGCGTGCTGGGTGCTGGGGCGCGCAATGTTGGGCAAGGTGTTCCAGGGTCCTAGTCGGGGTGCCACCTGGTTCAGGTCCAAGAAACGATCCAGATTGCCAATGACACACTCTCAGTGCTTTTGGTGCTGTGTCTACAAACACAATGGCCCTCGCCATTGTCACTGCTTTAGCATCATCAACTCCTACCACAGGCACCGAGGAATATCCATTCTTTTGCATCACGAGGGCACAATGTGCCAAGAGCTGCACCAACGACACCTGCGTGATTTGTGCTTTATATTTGATGGCGTGGCTCATGGTTTACCCTAGTCAGACCTCGAGAAGACTCAAGGGGTGTCTGAATCACACACCGTGTATTGTGAACCTATGTCAGAGCTGCGATGAGACATGGTCTCCCATATCAGACCATCTGGAATCTGAGGCAGATGCCAGCAAGTTCAAGACTTGAGACTGTTTAGCCTAATTTAAATGGCATGTCATATATCATGCTGACCACATGCTAAAATTCAGAGAAGTTCAAAACTCACTCATATAGTATACTTCATGGATTCCGGCGGAGCAACGACAGATAAGATCATCCTGAAATGCATAACCATAAGCACGAAGGACATAAATCATTCAGCATAGAAAAGCAAGGTGTCTTACCTATTTGATCACATATCACGTCTTCACACACGATGCGTTTGTCCTGTGCAACTTTGCCACTCAGGCTGACTTCGGGTACTTTCCCGTATTGTGCCACAAAGCGAGTGATTGCAGCACCTGCATCTACAACACATGCGTGATTTTCAGTGGTTTATGTCTCGGATTCAACCACATGACTCACCAGCATGGAAGCCCTTTATTGTATGCATCGGGTGACGTAGCTATTTTGACACGGTCCTGCCGTCGTGACGCGGTGCCACTGATCGTGACGGTCCGATGCAAAGTTCAAACGGCGTTCCTGACGTACATTATGCCAGAAAAGGCCGGGAGCAGACTCGAATGGTGTAGCTTGTGGTCCAATAAGAAACATATTAATCATCGGAGGACTTGAATATGTTGCACTGGCATACACAATTCATCGCGTTGCATGCCTCAAGGAGAGTCAAATCACTCATATCGTGTATTATAGACCAATCACAATAGCTTACCCTAGCCAAGACGGATGAAGCTAGTCGTGCCCCATGAAATAAACTATACCAGACGAGCATAAGACTGAAAGAGTGTTGGAATCGCACACCGCATATTATGGACCCAGTATGCCAGAGTTGTGATATGACGTGGTCTCCCGATACGTGAGTCATGCCAGCAAGAAGCATACAGGTTGAGACTCGAGGGGGTTTAAACTCACTCATATCATGATCTCGGCGGGTTGGCTCGGATAAATGGGTTCATCCCCAAAGTGCACACCCATAATCACGAAGGACATTATAAAGCAAGGTGTCTTCCTACTAACCCTCCAGAGCTATCGTTATCTGATCCCACATCTACACACAATGCGTTTCTCCTCTGCAATTGTTCTCTCCGTTGTCGCTGCATTAGCATCATCAATCTCTGCCACGCCCATTGAGGCGGTGAGCGCCGATCATGATGGCTGTCCATACTTCTGCTTTGTAGATGAAGAGTGCAGTGACTGCAAAGGAACATGCGTGAGTTCAGTGGTTTGTATCCTGGATCCAACGAGCTGACTTACAGGCACGCAAGCCCTTGTTTTGGTGCTTGACGTAGCTATTTTGACGCGGTGCCATAGTAGGTCAAAGTCACGGTCCGATGTGAAGTTCAAACAGAGTTTCTGACATACGTTATGCCGGAAAAGGCCAGGAGCAGAAAAGGACACGAGACTCACTCCGTAGCTTGCAAGTTGTAGTTCATCACCGTACTTCATGATATGCACAAGATGACAAAATTATTTTGACGCGGTCCTGCCGTCCTGACGCGGTGTCAGACTCATGGCCACGGTCCGATACAAAGTTGAAACAGAGTTCCCGACGTACATTATGCCAGAAAAGGCTGGGAGCAGAAAAGTCCAGACTCGGATTGCGAAGCTTGTATGAAAGAGTTGTTCCGAAGATCAAGATCGCCCAAATACGCACTGTAACGGTGCAACCCGATATTATAGTAGGGCGGTAGTCCCGCCTGACGCTGATGCGATCTACTAAGTCCGAACGGAGGGACTTGGTCTAATGAGAAGAATATTAATCTTGGAGGACTTGAATATGATTCTTCGCACTGCGCGCATGCTTCAAGGAGTGTCAAAATCACTCGTACTGGACCCATGACAATGATTTACCTTAGCCAGACCTTTCAAGACGGATGAAGCCAGTTGTGCCTTGGCAAAATTCTAAAATCATGCTAGCAAGCTCGAGATTGAAGGAGTGTCGGAATCACCCACCTGTATTGTGGGCCTACTATGCCAGAGTGGTGATACGATGTGTCTCCCCTGGGGCAAATGGGGGCGTTGAGCTAACTACTATATGGCCAGCGTCATAGGTGCCAATAAGAACACGGTGTCCTGCTTCTGTCACATAGTAAGCGTCATGCCTACAGGGGTCTTCTCGGCAAACATAACGGATTCCTTGCTTACCGCGGTTGTAAGCTGGTCACGAGCTCGCTCCATATGACAACAAGGATTTTCCACTCATGCGCGAAATGTTGAGCGCTATTACATTGGTACCGAGTCGCCAACGGCTGGCTGAAAACGCGCAGTCCAAATTCCATACCAAATTGCCAATGACGGTGACGCATTGAGTCTAGAAACGTAAATGTCCAGCGGTTGCAGACCCACTTGCGACTAGGCCCTAGCCGGCATTAATATCTTCAGCACATAAAATCCAGCCATCCCATCCCACACAACCCACAAACAATGCGTTTCTCTGCAATTACCCTCATCTTCGTCACCGCTTTAGCATCCTCGGTCTCTGCCACGCCCATTCAAGCTGGTACGGACACCGAGGGGTGTATATCCTTTTGCGTCACGGATGCACAATGTGCCGAGAGCTGCAGCAAAGTCACCTGCGTAAATTTTGTGTTTTGAATTTTGGATTTGACGACGCAACTCACTGGCACGAAGTGGTTTTTTTCTTGCGTATGATGCAGGTATTTTGAGGGGGTGTCAGAGTCAGTGGTATGATTCGAGGCAAAACTCATACACAGCTCCTGACGTATGTTATGCCAGAAAAAGCTGGGATCAGAAGAGTCATTTGAGTTAATGCATCGCTGTATCATGTAAACAAGTTATCATATGAAGCTATTTTCAGCTCGACTTGGAGAAGTCAACAACTTGACAACAAGTAAGGAAGATGGGAGAGGGGCTGCGAACCAGACTCGGCCAAGGTCCCGGGCTCTAGGTCTGATTACACGTAGTGGACAAGTGCTGGACAGTCGACAAACGTTCGTCAAGGGCGTGGAGTCGGATGGACTATATATATCGAGTAAGTTAAGTTTTGAGGGCACTCGGTAGAAATGATGAAATTCAACTCGGTTCACTAAGGAGAGAAATGAAACGTTATCATTTGATTTGATCTGATCTGATTGCTATGACGTGGAGAACGTACCTGGTCTTTTGTTTCTGATGATTAAACAAGCCGCATGACAAAGGCGCTAAAAACAGACAAAGATCATATCCGGTACAAGAGGACAAGCTGAGCTGCCTACAGGAAGTCTTCTACAACGATCTCAACTGCCGAAATAAGCCTTCAGCAGTTATCGGCAAACATACATGATGATGGAAATATCATCCACATCAGCTGATGCCATCTGAGTCTGATGTTTTGCTTCCGATGACAAGTACTAGATCAGTAGACGACACAGGCGCCAATGGTGAAACAGTCACCAAAGCATGCGGTACGAGTGGGAAGACAAGCTGAGGTATTCGAAGGCTTCCACAACAGCGTAAAACGCCGATGAATCTGCCAAAATCATTGGCGGCTTACGTCGTGGTAGATGGCACAGCATTTGGACACCGCAATATGCACCTCGAAGGATGAGAGAGACACTGATCTCGAGACGTGCAACGCGGTAAGAAGCGGGGATAGAAAATGTGAGAATAGAATTCAATGAAGGTGATGCCGTGATAGTGTGCTCTATGATTGTTCTCGCTTTATGAGCTGGCAAGGACATCAAGATGAGAACAAGAAGGTTATATAGATGATCATATCAACGATAGCGACGAACGATGAAGATCACACTGATAGGTGCGCGGTACGGACGAGTCGTTGCAATTGGAGCGGTGAGGTCTGCTTCTGTCACGTGGTGTCATGTTTACTTGACGAATTGTTACTTGCATAAGCTAACTGCTTACGAGCCCTATAGTACATTGAATTTTCAGTTGTACTATTTTTTGAACCTTTTCGAATACGCGAGTTAAGTTTAAAGTGAGCACCCCAGATCCCAAGACCTCCATTGCCTAGCAATAATTCTTTAGAAGCCACCACGTTGATCGATTCAGCAACCAACTACTGGTAACCCATGCGTCTGTCAGTGCCATAATAGTACAGTACTGATGTAAAAGCAGAAACAAAACTCACGTAGCATATAAACAAGTACTGCAGTATCGGCGAGTCACGTGGTTAAATACAGGACACAAAACACTTGCACAGGACAGGTGCTGCATTCCCTAGAGTGCCTGCAAAAGAAAGGGCATTTCTGACAGAATCTGAGTTTGATGTTTTGTTTCTGATAACAATGCATCAGCACACAACACAGGCGCCAGTAGTGAAACAATTACCAAAGCATGCGGCGGTACGGGTGAGAAGACGAGCTGAGGTACTCGAAAACGGCAATGATTTTGCAAAAATCATTGGCGGCTTACGTTGTGGTATATGGCACTATATTCGAGCGGCTCAGACACCGCGATGTGCACCTCGAAGGATGAGAGACACATCTCGAGACGTGCAACGCGGTGAGAAGCGGGGGTGTAGGAATGTGAATATCAAATGAAGGCGGTGGTGATAGAGCGTGGTTTATGATGAAATGGTTCTCACTTTGTGAGCTGGCGCGGAAAATATCAAGATCAACGTAAGACTCCGTGATGATCCAATTAACGACGACCGATGCAGAACATACTGATACATGCGCAATTCAGATGTTGATACTCGCGGTAGAGAATATAAAAAAGGTCCCGCTATTGATAGTAGCATAAAAGCAATGAAATGCAAACAAGAATTTTAAAGTCAGCGGTATACGTAATAGGCAAGTGTTGTTTGACGAAAAGAGGACAATGGTTAGAACGACAAAAGGCGAGCCTAGGCGAGCATAAATGCAGTCCTTCCTATTGTTGCTCGTCTGCCGGGCTTGGCTGGTCGCAGATATATAGACTCCAGCGCCAACTCTCATCCACACTTCACACACAACATGAATACAAGTGAGTCATATACTTGACACTCTTGGAGGTCCAAGCTGACCTTCATACAGTTTTCACTCGCGCATCACTGAAGCGCAGTGCGCGTACTCGCACCAGAAAGAACTCGACTAGCTGTACAACACTCCAAATAATCCCAGAGTGCTCAGAAAATGACTTGGACTCACGCATCACTCTCTCCGCATTCAAATTCTCCATCGACGATGCCTTACTCATGCTCAACGACCCACCTCGTTCACCCGCTCTCTCTGCATCCTCTTCTACAGATGACGGTCACTTTGAAATGCCTGCTACCCCAGGCACATCAGACGACGAAGAGCTACCTCTCCCAACTCCCCGTCTCAGACCAAAGCGCGTCAGCATTCGCCCTCTATGCATAACAAAGACCCGCTCGGTCGTCTGCGCAGACCACGGTGAACTCGCAGAGAGCATCGATGCTCATAACGAGGAAGACGAGTACGACTTTTACACACGCCAATTCGAGGACTTCATTTCTCTGTACTCGCCCACGTCCTCTCCTGTCCCCATCTCTGCACCAGCACCCGCCCGCCCAGACTCTATCATTTTCTCGCCTGAGGTAGCACCTCAGTTGCCTGTCGAGCCACCAAAACCACGCGGACGCAGTCGTTTCTCAAAGGCTCTCCCTCTCCTTCCTCTCCCCACCCCACCCCCAACATCTATCCCACCCGTTCCACAGCTCCCGGTATCAGCCATCCGCAGAAAACGCGTCATGCCACCCCTGCCCGTGTACTCACCACCCCCTCCCTTAATTGAAACCCGTCCCCCTCCTCGTATGGCTGTCCCCTCTGATATCGAAGACGATATCCTCTTCCAAGAAGAAGAGCAAGAACCCATGCGTTCAATCGTCATCGAACAAGTGTGGTTCGATGACGACGAATCTATCTATTCGCAGCCTTCTTTTGTACCAGAAAACATCCATCCCATCTCACCATCAGTCCCCGAAACACCCGCAAACGAGATATACCTTCCTCGCGCAAGCACCGACTCTAACGCCCCTCGTTCCTCTCTCGATTCTTTGTCAAGCAGCCAATCCCACTCGTCAGTTTCATCCTCAAGCTCGAGTTATGACGAAAGCGTCCCCATATCCCCCTTCTCATTCCCTCCTACTCCACGACCCGAAACCCACCAACTCCGCAGTCGATGGAGCTGTTCCACCATATCTTCACTCGCTCCTAGCGCTGAACCTCCACGCACAATTCTGAGTCCGTTGCGCGTGGTATTTGGGTCGAAATCAAAGTCCAGAGTGGGATCAGGGTCAGGGTCAAAGCGTGCGCCTCCCCCGCTTCCACTCATGTCTTCGCCACCCCGTTCCCGCGCATCACCCAGTTCATCGCCTTTCCAATCGCGTACCAACACCCAAACCCAAACGCAGAGTCCGTACAAAATGCCCCCCACACGAATGGTATTCCCAACGACGCCCTCTCCGCCCTGTACGCCCATTCCCAGACACATTCGCCGCCAAAACTCACGCTCGTCGACGTCCTCTGGGTCGTCTGAAACTGGGAGCTGTGAGAGCGGCGGGAGCGCGGGGTTGAGGCGGAAGCCGATTCCTGTTGAGATGTTTTTGAGGGGTTGAGGTTGGGTTTTTTTGGTGGTTGTTTTTGGCGTTCTGTTTTTTCTGTTTTTTTTCTTTCTGTTCTCTGTCATTTTTGTTTTCGTTGATGGTTTTTGCTGTCTTTGCTCTCGTTTACGATGACGACTTCGTAATTTATTGTATCCATCATCATGGCTCGCAGCTCGCTCATACGCATGTTAATATCCATACTGTACACGGCACTTGACATCTCTTTTTTCGTGGACACGTCTTTCGCTGATTTCTGTTGCATGACTTTCGTCGATTTCTGCACGTCTTTCGTTGATCTCTGTTACATGTCTCAGGCTCTCACACATTCCCACGCTCCCTCTCTGTCTCTATAGCATAGTCCCCTTGTAGCCTAGCTCATACTACGATGAAAAATGATAGTCGACGTTTTGAATCTTTTGATGCATTTGTCTAGGGGGAAAGAGTAATTACGTAAACGTTTATTACAATCAGTCAACTCAACGTCAGCTGCCTTTTAGTGAGGCCGCCCTAAATCGAACTTAACTAATTCCATCGTTCAACGCTACGGCAGTCCCAACGCGTGCTCGCTCAAATGGATGCTCGGGCAGAGACTCAACATGAACACGCTTCACTTCGCCACAGCGCTTAAAGTTTGTTCTTATCTTGGCGAAGAATGAGACACTACTGTGGGCGTTCCGGAAAGTCGTAGTCGTACTCGTGGATGTGGGCGTAGCCGCGAGCTATAGGTGCGCCCCACCCCACCGATGTACATCCTATCCAAGGTGCCCACTGCCGGTGACTCGTCTGTCGTCGTACGACGTGCCTGGATGGCTGCCTCGCCGCAGAATGAAGAATCGAATTAAGGCGTATACACGGTCGAGTCTAAAGCGGAACTTCCGGAAGGTGGACACTCAGGCTGTATGCCATATTCAGGTATATTTAACGCTATCGTGCGCGCATATACCGTAACAGATGTGTATTCTATGAACGCAGCGATGCTCGTGTGAAGTAGCTTTTCCGTTCAGATATTTTCGAGACATGATCAATGTCAGATATCAAAGTAGGCGGACCTAGGTGTGTTTTTTATCATCTATGCAACTGTGCGCATATGACTGTAGTTGTAGGTTCTACAGGCCCAGGCCCGTCTACGGCGGTTCGACACTGACGCAGATGGTGTCGTAGACGGATCTGCACGCGCCTCGGTGGTATTCTATACGTTTGCATTTCAAAATTGAAGCCAACTCTATCGATATTTTTCTAACGGCGCGTTGATCAACTCTATCGATGACTAGTGGAGCGGTGCGAACCTGCGTGTCGCGAGCACGCGACAAGACCAAGTCCACTAGTAAGTCACGCGTCAGTGCCAACAATATTGATGTGAAAGCAGAAACACGACTCATTCATCGTGGTGAGTCATGTCATCAAAACTAGGAAGATTACCGAGGCTCGCGCAAAACTTCCCCGTTAGGTCGTAGGTTTTGCATTGACTATCAGATATGCAAAAGTAGCGACATGTCTCAGCACTAGCGTCAATGGGCGTGGCAGAGGTTGATGATGCTGCGGCGAGGACAGTTGTAAAGGAGAAACGCATTCCGTGTGAGTATGTGATATGGGATCAAATACATTAGTAGGGGTGCACCTTGCTTTCGTATGCTGAACAGCGTTCTTTATAGTCTGGGAGGAAACTTTGCACCGTTGAATTACCTCTCATCTTGCCCAGGAATCAATGGTCGATTCAAGACGCTTACAATGTGATCCGAAAATGTATTTCATGGTGCCTGATGTAGATAGTCGAACGCCGTGAAGAAACAAGCAAAGTGGAAGGGTCGGAGCAGAGAGCTGTATACGGACATAGGTATGTTTTGTATCAGGTGCATCGTGTGCATACACTTATAAACTATATGATCGTAGGATCTACAAGCCCGTCTACGACGATCGCAACAGTCTCTGATAATGCGAGGTCGGCTACAAACATGTGCTAATTGAACACGCCAACTCCAATATATAAGTAGACCGATGTATGATGCATGTTGATTAACTCGATCAATCACTGGTAACTCGCATGTCAGTGCCAGCGGCCATACTGCACCGATGTAAGAGCAGAAACACGACTCACAGCGCAAATGCAAAACCAGCGCTGCCATGCAGGTGAGTCGTGTTATCAGATCCGGGAAAACGACTGATACTTACGCAAAAGCCTCCCCCCAGACAGCTGTTGCACTGCCTATCGTGCATGCAAAACCAGTCACAAGTGTCGGTAGAACTTGTTTTGTACAATTATCAATGGGCGTGGCAGAGCTTGATGATGCTAAAGCAGCAATGACGGCGAAGAGGATAAACGCATTGTGAGTGGGGATGCGACATGGAATTAGATAATTTTGAGGAAGGTTATAGGGGACTTTTATGTGCTAAACATTGTTCTTGCATAGTATGTATACGTGGCTGTGCCTTCAAACGGATGCATATCGACAATGCCAGCAGCTGTTACTAAAATGTTAAGGTCTACTATTGGCAATTGGTGTGGAACTACTCCACATTCGTTTCCGACCTGCTGTCGACTCGGTGCCAAAAGCACTCAAACATCTCGGAGTAGGGTTGTGTTGTTCTTGCTGAAGCGCAAACAAAGGACCGTCATTGTGCAATTTCCGAGCCAGCTAGATTCTAATTTTTTCTTACTCCACTGTAGATGAAAAGCGAAAATAGCCAGAATCGGGGTTCATTCTGATCAGTACTAGCGCTGACCGGTCTTCATTCCACCACAGTTTGACTACGCCGGGATGTAGCTAAGAAAAATTCACAGATAACAGAACCTCCATTTTGGCGGGAAATTGAACTCTGGCGCTACAAGTCCGGTACTATATGACCAGTGGACATACATTCGCATATAAGTCCACATTCAACGCGTGCAATAAGGGCAGCTGCCTGCAGCAGTGCACCACAACCGCGGTAGGCGTGGCAGGACCGCGTCACAACACACATACAAATAAGAACGATTCCGTGCCGTGGCATATGAGGATGTGATGTGGGATCAAATAAATCTGAAGGGTTAGTATGTATGTTTACACGGCGTTTATATATCTAACTAACACTTCCGAGTCTAACGAAAATCACGCCAACTCCACCGACGCTTTCCTGAAGGCGTGTCGATCAATTCTACAATTCACTAGTAACTCGCGTGTCAGTGCCAAGGGCCATCCATACTGCACCGACGTGAAAGCAGAAACGCGACTCACTGAGCAGAAAGGAAATTGCTGCCATCCGGGAATAAGTTATGTTCATCAACTGCAGGAAAACTACTACTGATACTCACGCATATCCCCACAAAGCATTCATCGCAATCACTATCACGAATACAAAGACGGGGACAGTTCTCGGCGTTATCGTCAATAGGCTTGGCAGAGATCGACGATGCCAAAGTAGCAGCGACGGCGAGGACAATTGCAGAGGAGAAACGCATTGTGAGTGAGGATGCGATATGGGATTAGATGATTTTGAAGAAGGTTGTAGAAAATAGCTGGCTTTTATGTGTTTTTGCATATTATGCATATGTAGTTGTGCCTTCGAACGGATGCGTATATGCAGTGCCAGCAGATGTTACTAAATTAGAACTGTTGGCCATTGGTTCCGACCAGCTGTCGACTCGATGCCAAAAGTACTCAACATCTTGGAGTAGGGTTGTGTTGTTCTTGCTGAGGCGCAAACAAAGGACATCGTGTAATTTCCGAACTAGCTAGATTTTTTTCACTTCACTGTAGATAAAAAGTGGAAATAGCCGGAATCGGGGTTTACTCTGACCAGTGTTAGTCAAATAAATCTGAAGGGTTAGTAGTATGCATCCTTACACGGCGTTTATATATCTAACCAACACTTCCGAGTCTAACGAAAATCACGCCAGCTCCACCGATGCTTTCCTGAGGGCGCATCGATCAATCCTACAATTCACTAATAACTCGCGCGTCAGTGCCAAGGGCCATCCATACTGCACCGATGTGAAAGCAGAAACGCGACTCACTGAGCAGAAAGGAAACAACTGCCATCCGGGAGTGAGTCATGTTTAACATCAACTGCAGGAAAATACTACTGATACTCACGCATTTCCCCCAAGTGCAGTCGTTGCAATTATTGTCAATCCAACACAAAAAGGGACATGACTCGGTGTTATCGTCAGTAGGCTTGGCAGAGATCGACGATGCCAAAGCAGCAGCGACGGCAAGGACAATTGCAGAGGAAAAACGCATTGTGTGCGAGGATATGATATGCGATCAAATTATTATGAAGGGTTAGTAGGACGACACAGGCCTTGCTTTATGGTCTCAGGAAGAATCCATCCACCGTTGAATCACCGAAATCCTCTCACCAGTAGCCTTACGTCCAGCGAATGTCCAAGCATTAAAGGTCTTTACCACATTCGAACAGATAATGCCAGCAGATTGCCACGCAATATCTGTTGGCAATTTGGCGTGGAGCGATACCTCCCACCGCCGCAGATTGTCGTGTCAGGGGTCCGCTAGCTGTAGTGTCAACCTGATCAGCTGATTCAGAAATTCAAACTCCAAATTCAACTCAACAGCGTTGTGAAACGTTGCAGCTCTTCAAGGCCTGATGACAGTGTGTGTTCAATATCAATATTGAAGGCAGGGCGATTGGGTAACTGAGGCTTGGGAGCAACTTTGCCTGTGGCTGTACGATCGCGATCTATATAGCTCAGCCTTTCACAACGCTCCTTCAAGCTTCAAGTTCTTGGTTTCAACACCATGGCACTCTATGCACGCCACCCCCGATTTACTGTTCTCCTTCTCCTATTAATTTTCATTTCGTTGGTCATGTTCGCGGGCGACTCGACGCCTTTGAGGTCAATGACCTTCAGTATATCTAGGGATGCCGTTCTTCCAGAAGCTCTTGCCTTGGACGAGATGTATTATCAAGAAATGCTCCAGCGATGGCAGCAACTCATCAAAACATGGGGATCAACTCCGGACAAGGTCGACCCGTGAGTTACCAGGCATCCTTGAGCTCACTCATAACCACGGCACCGAGTTCGACCCAAACTTTTGAGGCTACGCCAGCGGCGATGCCGAACCTGGCAAGGGGCTTTGTCCATATCGCTATCACCGTGAACAACATCGAGGAGGCATGTGCGCGGTTTGAAAGCCTCGGGGTTCCCTTCAAAAAGCGTCTTACTGATGGTAAGATGAGGCACATTGCCTTCATCCTGGATCCCGATGGGTACTGATGTCCTTGACGTCGCTTCGTTCACTATGATCCCTTAGCTACTGGGTGGAGGTCGTTCCTCAGGCCTTGAGCTTGTCAAGAATGTCGTTGAGCAAATTGAAGCAGTAGTCAAGTTGATAAAATTTAAGTTGTATCCTTAGCACTCATCTTGGAAGTATGTGTACCGACTTTCACATCACGCCTTGGAGTTGCATGTTATCGGCGATCGACGAGTGTTCAGAGGTGTACGGTGCTCGACTCTGCTTGTTCGTCTCTGCTTGAAGTTTCGAAGCTGAAAACGTTACGCTGCTGAAATACCTAGTAGATATCAGGCTCCCTTGACAACGCCCGTCAGCATCTGAGGAAAGTGAATATCATAGAGCGGATACAGGATTTTGCGAATGACTCTTTTAAGTCATGCAGAAATGCGACTCATTGCCGCTAAGGCTCATCAGCGGAATTCCGAGGGTTGGATAGATGTTACTGTCTGTGGGAGCATCCAAGATGTAATTTACCACTGGGACTGCGTCCGATAACTTCAGTTCAAGTGCGTCCACTTGAATAAAACGGTCAGGCGGCCCTTGATGGCTTCTAACATCTGTCGAATCAGTCAGCAGTTGATCACGATCCTTATCGCAACAGCGTGCTCCAGGTCTCCGCGGACGACGCTTTTATTTGATTTGTTTCTGTTTCTGTTTTACCTCCATATGTGAATGTGCCTCAGTTGTAGTTATCCAGTTGCGGACCGACTTGTGCACTTAAGTCATCCCCGTCATGCCCCTACGGTGAGCATATGGGCTCAGCCTCATCTCCTAGTAGCCAGCCGACGCAAGGTGACAGTGCTCACTGCAACAAAGAGCCCAGGTTCTCAGTTGACAGCGTGAGCGCTTATTCGACGTGTTAAAGCATTAGCGCATTCAAAGTTCGGAATATCCTGTCAGACCGCGGAGCAAATCAGCATGATAGTACCTTTTCGGTGACGGGATCAGCGACGAGGGAATCATAGATGTATCTCCATGTCTTCTCTTGGTCGACTGTCAGTAGGATCCACTGTACACATGTATGAGTTAACGATATTTTGGAGGACAAAGCATACCATCCTGATGAGGAATTGCTTCAGCGAGTTGGGAGCCTTGGGCGCTGAACGCACCAAACGCAGATGTTGATCCATATCACACTGCATATCCGGTTTCTTGTTATAATTATCTTGATACTGATTTCCGTTGATTCGGGCTGCGAGGTCTACGTTTTTGAAAGGAACCCTCGTTCAGTGGTGTTTGTGAGCCGGCTCGTCGGCACAAGAAGACGTGAGTCACGTGACAAGTCATCTATTGTAAGTAGTACTTCTAAAATCTTAATACTACTATATAAAAACCATATCATTTCAATGCACCCCAACCGCGTGCATGATGGGCTTTGCTCTTTGGACGCTTCTTGCGTCATCCCTGGCTGTTGCACAGGTCTTTGACCTCTCTGAGCTGCACTGGACGCTCAAGAACCAGAATGGTTCTATTGTCGTGCCCGGCTCATTACCCTCACAGGCTCACCTTGATCTTTTCGAGGCTGGTATTATCAATGACCCATTGCTCGGTATCAACGGTGTGTTGTGCAACTTGCCTATACATTCTTTAATCGTTCATTCATCGCAGAATTCACGCAAAGATGGATTATCAACGACAACTGGACGTACACCGCGGACTTGACTCCATTCATCCAAACTTACCAGAGTGACAAGTCCAAGGGGACACTCCTTGTTTTCTATGGAATTGACACCATTGGTAACATTGTCTGTGGTCATGTTCACGTATATTTTTTTCCGTGTGTTGACGCCTATGATCTAGACGTTTGCTGGCCACCCCGTGTATTGGGCCGATAACCAGTTCCGGCGTCATATTGCTGACGTCACAAACTTTATAAATTCTTCTATTGGAGGAGACCACAATCTGACAATCGCGTTCGAGAGCGCATGGCATTACGGACTGAATGTGACAATGCGATCAGATGCCGAATACTTTCCCGATACTCCAACTATGTCCACTTTGGATAATGTACGCACGTGGGTTTGTCTCTAAAGGATGCTCTAATTTTGATTCAGTTTATATATCCCAATGTCCGTCCGTGGATCCGCAAGGTGGATGCCGACTTTGGTTGGGATTGGGTGTGCCTCATTATTCTTTTCAATTTATGCGGCTTTCTAAACATCAATAGGGTCCAGCTTTTGTTCCTAGCGGCATCTACAAACCAGCCTACCTCGTGACAATTTCTGACTCTGAAGGTCAAGATCCAGCTGCTGATACTACATCATCCGGCCCTTTAGCAAGTAGTTCCATTGTTTTGGACGAAACTTGTCTCGATATTTACAAGCGGGGCCAAAATCCATCTGTCGCCCCTGATCAATCCGCAGATTGGATTATCAACGTTACGTTTGCCATTCGCTCAATAAAATCGTTCGAGAACCCGACTGTCACTCTGTCCATCCCAGAACTCAACCTCACATGGGAGCCGTTGGATCTCGGACCTATTCCTGCAACCGTCTTTCTGAACATATACACAAGTGTCAACTGGTCTATTCCAGATAATATTCCTGAAAGATGGTATCCAATCGATCTTGGCAACCCCAAGCTCTACAACTTCACTGTCACTTTGGACCCGTCTCCGGGTCAGGGCCGCGATGGGCCCAGTCCTGAATCTATCACTCAAACCATCACTACTGGCTTCCGCACCATTCAACTATTGCAAACTCCTTACTCCGAAGAGGAGATTGCATCACGAGGTATTACTCCTGGTGACCAATGGCATTTCTCTATCAATGGAAAGGCGTTCTACAGCAAAGGCACGAACATCATCCCTTTCGATCCCTTCTACTCGCGCATAAAACCTGAGGCAGTTCGTTGGGTCCTGGAGAGTGCTATCAAGAGTGGCCAAAACATGGTATTCCAATTTTTATGTCACGGCAGACTAGTTTAAGATGATTTGCTCCCTAGCTTCGTGTTTGGGGTGGTGGCATTTATCAGCCATCCGATCCTGCAATTGATGGGGGGTTGTATAGCTTCTACAGTCTTTGCGACGAGCTCGGTATACTTGCGTGGTCGGAGCTCATCTTCTCCGATTCACTATATCCCATTAATGGCTACTTGCTGGACTCCATCGGACACGAAGTGAGTCAGAACGTTCGCAGGGTTAACAGGCACCCAAGTAATGTACAATGGGCTGGTGGCAACGAAATCGAGGGTATCGTAATCGCAGCCAACGCCTCCCTTGCTAATGGCACGCATTACCTGGATGAGGTCCGCAATATACCGTGGAAAGAAAACTGACTGACTGATTTCGCTCCACAGTTCGTTTACATGTTCCAGGAGTACTTGCGTGACGTTGTGATTTCTGAGACGAACTCTGTTCCGTACACCGACTGTTCGACAACTCGTGGTATTCTAAGTCTCGATCCATATGTCCTTCGTTTCGCAAATGGCACCCCAGGACATATCTATGGGAACGCCGGTGTGTTCTTAGTTAGTATTGATCGGGCGGCTTTCTGATACCTGTATCCCAGAACGATACAACTACGATGCCTCGGAGGCCTTCGATTTGACGACATACCCTGTTAGTCGGTAAGTCCAAGCACCACCCTTTTACACCGTCGGACTGAAGAAAAGACTGCAGGTTTGTGAATGAGTTTGGGTGCGCAGCTGTCATTGATGAAAGGAACTACACTGATGCTGTTACAGTTTCCACTCCATGCCCTCGTTCTACAGCTGGAAGGAGGTCCTCGAGAACCCCGAAGACTACGCGTTCAACTCCTCTGTCGTGATGTCCCGTAACCATCATCCTCCTGCTGGCGATCTTTCGTGGCCGAACCCCAATGCGCCTCAAGGCCAGTACCAGATGAGCAGTGCTGTCGAGCTCTGGCTTCCTACTCCTGGAACTTCAGACTCAAACCAGACCTTTGCCCAATGGTGCTGGAGCACTCAGCTTTTCCAGTCCATGAATATGGTTGCTGAGATTGCATGGTACAGGCGTGGTGCTGGATTTGGCGAGAACAACCTTGGAAGTTTGGTTTGGCAACTCAACGACATCTGGCAGGGTGTCAGCTGGTCAGCCATTGAATACTCTGGAAGATGGAAAGTCCTCCAGTACGGCATGGCGACTGTCTACTCCCCTGTCATCATCAATCCCTTCTGGTTCCCAGGGAATGAGTCGCTCACCATATTAGCTACGTCTGACCGCTGGGAGACGGTTAACGGTACCGCGCAATTGACATGGTATGACTGGTGTGGAAATTTGATCAGCTCGATGATCAAACCATTTTCCATCCCAACTCTGAACAACTCGCTGATCTACGAGGGAATGGGCCTGGACGCCATCCTGCCCTTCGGTTACGACGCCAAGGACGTCTGGCTCCTGATGAACGTGACCGCTACTGTGGATAACAAACTTGTAACCAGCGAGTCCTACGTATGTCCTTTCTTTTTCCGGTCCGAACAAGTGCTGACTAGTACTTTGCACATTAGTTCACTCCGGTGTCGCTCGCCTACTCCAATCTCGTCGACCCACATATCGCTGTAATCGCAGGCGACAACTATACGTTCACATTATCTGCCAAGGGGGGCGTAGGTGCTTGGACGTGGCTCGATCACCCTTCAGGGACGATTGGGTACTTCCTTGATACTACGACTGGGCTTCCTTCGAACGGTTATTACCTCATTCCTGGTATCGATCGCACTGGTAAGCCCGTTTCCCCATATCGTTGTCGCATAGCTCATTGCAACCCGCCACAGTCCAATTCATACCTATTGTGAAACTTTCGACTGTCCGAAGTCCTGATCCCGCCGACTTCGTGGTGAGGTCGTTGTGGAATAACACTCATATTTAAGGTGTAATCCAAATTGTGCACTTACTAGTTCTGCAAACGCCAGGATATTTACAATCAACTGTGTGTCCGAATGAATGTTATTCACCTCGGTAGTGCAGAGTCGAACTGGTATAAAAATTGTACAGACCATTAATATGCATAACAAGAGAGCGTGCAGATAATATATGCGTGTTTGAATGCAAATGGATAGAACGACAACTTGAAAAGGCGGGTGTAGGCGGGCTTAAATGCAGTCCACCCCAGCCAGCCGGCGAGCCCGCACACACCAGCGCCAGCTTTCATCCACGCTTCACATAACACACGAATACAAATGAGTCGTATACTTGACACTGAGCTAACCTCCTGGATATAGTTTTCACTCGCGCGTCGTTGAAGCGCAGCTCTCATACTCGCACCAGAAAGAACTCAACTGGCTGTACAACCCTCCAAATAATCCTAGAGTGCTCAGAAAGTGACTTGGACTCACGCGTCACTCTCTCTGTATTCAAGTTCTCCATCGATGATGCCTTGCTCATACTCAATGACCCACTTCGTTCACCCGCTCACTCTGCATCCTCTTCCACAGATGACAGCAACTCCGAAATGCCTGCTACCCCATGCGCATCAGACGATGAAGAGCTACCTCTCCCGACTCCTCGTCTCAGACCAAAGCGCATCAGCATTTGCCTTCTATGCATGACAAACACCCACTCTATCGTCTGCACAGACGATGACGAAGTCGCAGAGATCGCCGATGCCCATGACGAGGAAGACGAGTACGACTTTGACACCGTGGGCGTGGCGGCATAGCCGCGAGCTATGGGTGCGCCCCAACCCACCGATATACATCCGATGGCCCGTCCGTCGCCGTGTGACGTGCCTGGACAACCGCCTCGCCGCACAATGAAGTATCGAATCGAGGTCGAACGTTGTTGAGAAACAAGCAGAATGGAAGGGTCGGAGTAGGGAATTGTATACGGACATAGGTGTGTTTTGCATGAGGTCCATCGTGTGCATATGTACTCATAATCGTACGATCTACGAGCCCATCTACGGCGATTACAATAGTCACTGACAGCGCGAGGTCAGGCCGCGGACTGATCTGCCCGCTCCTTCGTCTAGTATTCTGTGTTCTTATATGTCTTAATCTACAGACGTGTGCTAATTGAATACACCAACTCCGATATGTAAGTAGACCGATGTATTCCCGATGTACGATAATTGACTCAATCAATCACTAGTAACTCGCGCATCAGTGCCAAGAGTCATACTGCATCAATGTAAAAGCAGAAACGCGACTCACAAGCAGAAAGGGAAATTCTGTCATGCAGGTGAGTCATGTTGTTAGGTCCTGAAAAACTACTGATACTTAAGCACAACTCAGCCTGGCAGCCCTTGCAATTTGTGTTAATCCAACAAAATACGGGACAATTCTTGGCGTTATCGTCAAGAGGCTTAGCGGAGATTGACGATGCCAAAGCAGCAGCAACGGCGAGGATGATTGCAGAGGAGAAACGCATTGTGTATGAGGATATGATATATGATCAAATTATTATGAAGGGTTAGCAGGACGATACCTTGCTTTAACACACTGAATGACATTCTGTATAGTCTTGAGAAGAACCTATCCACCGTTGAATCACCGAAATCCTCTCATCAGTAGCCTTGGGTCAAGCGAATGTCCAAGCATTGAAGGATCTTTGAAACTCTCGCGTGGTTGTACCGCCGCGTTCGAACAGATAATGCCAGCTGATTGCCACGCAATATCTGTTGGCAATTTGGCGTGGAATCCAGCTACGGTGACGAACATAACACCATCAGTATCCTGCAGCTCGGTGCTATCAGCCAATTAATGGCCGTTTTCCGTGAAGAGCTCGATTGCGGAACCGCTTTTGATTTTGAAGTCTCCATCAATGATAGATTGGCTTGTTCCGGTATCTGGAAGCTATTGAGAGACATCCTCATGGAGCATCAGAGGCACATGCACCGATATCAATGCAGTAGCCGCCGCCACACTCAAGGTAAAGAGACATAATGCCACAATTGGTATTAAAGCCAACCTTTGCAGGTGCCGCATGTCGATGGTAATGTGACGATGTGTTGTCTCAAGGCTTCCCGGATGATGTTCAAGCACTCAAAGATGAACACCTGCCATCCGCTAACAAAACGCTCAACATTCTCCTCCCGCACAAGGCCACCACCCATGGTGCTGATGCCGCCTGTCCCATGACGGAGAGCCTCGAAGTCCTCCCAGCATCGCTAGAGACCATCCCATATTTCCACGAGGGAGTCCTTGCGGATGGCAAGACCGGTATCGGTGCGACGAGGTGCACGAGGTCCAGTGAGCACTGCGTGAACAGCAGAACATACAACAGACACGGAGAGGGCGAGCGAAACATAATGGGAAGAGAGGAGGTAAGAAAGGGAGGCACAATCGAACGATTCGTTTTTGAATGGAAGACCTTCGAGGCTGTGGGTGTCAATGATGAGGATACGAGATGGGTGGGTGGACATAATGATCTGATGTAGATCAAGTGACTTACCGTTGTACTCCCTTCCCCTTGCTTCGGCTATTGGGTGACAAACCAAAAGATTTCGTGCCGCACTGCTGGCTCAGCCTGGCGGGGATATGAGCTCGACGACCTTGCGTGGCAATCAGCTGGCATCGCATATATTATTTTCACAGGACATCGCTCAGCCTATCAAAGTAAGAGTGTCTTCCTACTAGTACTGACCCTTCATATTTATTTGTATCACAGATCGCACCCTTACACAATGCGTTTCTCCTTTGCAATTGTCCCCGCCGTCGTTGCTGCTTTGGTATCATCAACCTCTGCCGAGCCTGTTGACGCTGCCGCCGAAAAATGTCCTTACTTTTGCAAGAGAGATGACCAATGCAACACCTGCGTTGCGCGTTCTTACGTGAGTTTCGATGGTTTGTGTCCTGGATTTAACTACATGACTCACCGACGTTGCCACAGTTCGTATTTATATGCTCCGTGAGTTGTATTTCTGCTTTGACATCGGTATTGTACGAGGATGGCACTGACGCTTGGGTTACAAGTGATTGCCGAGTCGATCGACGTGTTGGCTTCTACCAGTACCAGATAATTCTTACCTCATGATGGAAATTTTGGGATCTGACTAGTGACGTTCACCACGTGACAGAAGCATATCACGGTGCTCAGCGCTCGATGTTGCAACAACGCCGGTCGACCCACCACCGTACCTTCAATCATACGCTCCTCCATGTTATTGCTTGACTGCTAGTGTTGCCGTCTCTTCCAACCCTGTCCAGTACTTGCCCACTGTGACTACGTGTACTCGGACACCAGAGCTAGAGCACGAAACTACATCACCAGCACCGTGCTTATTTAACCGCGAGACGGTAAGGGTCCTTGGTTATTACGAGAGCGAATGTAGACAAAAAGTGGGTGGCGTTGAACCTGACAGGGTGGAGTAGTAGGGAAGAGAAAGAGGGTCTGAATACTGAATGAGTGGCGGTACGAGTATGAGTAATATTTGCAAGGTAACGAAAGTTGTAACGGATTTTTGAAGGGTCGCGGTGACATGTACGCAAAGGACGAATCGAGGGTAGACGGAGATGGTATAAGACGGCGATGAGAGCTCGCCGGTTGATGAAAGTAGTACTAGAGATGGGTATAAGAGAAAGAAGAATGTATCTGCGTGACTCGGATACGAAAAGTAACGCTTTTCGTATCAATTTGTCACGCAGACAACTTGGGCGCATTGCTTTTTGAAGTGCTGTTCCGGGCGTAGAGGATCACTAGTAACTCGTGCGTCAGTGCCGACGGTCATACTGGATTGATATGAAAGCAGAAACGACTTACAGCGCACATAAGAAACCAGTGCTGCCATGCAGGTGAGTCATGTTATCAAATGCAGGAAAACTATGGATATTCACGCAAGTTTGTTCCCCCGGGCAGGTTTCGCATTGCCTGTTATGTATGCAAAACGTGCCACATGACTCGGTAGAGCTTGAGCTTGATAATTGTATACCATCAATGGGCGTGGTAGAGCCTGATGATGCTAAAGCAGCGACGACGGCGAGGACAATTGCAGAGGAGAAACGCATTGTTTGTGACTCAGGGGATGTGATATGGGATCAGATAATTCTGAAGGAAATGGTAGGAAAACGGCTGGCTTTTATGTGCTGAATATTGTTCTTTGAAATTCTTCCTGCATGCCGTAGTGGTTGTACGTTCAGACGGATGCACATCTATAGTGCCAGCAGATCTTTCCAGCTAAGGTCTATTATTCATTTCGTATGGAACTACTGAACATTTGTGTTTAGGCCACTGTGACAAGCATCCATCATGTAAAGCGTCGTGATCTGATGAGTATGTGTCCAATACTCGCCTCGTTTTCCTTACCCGCTTCTGAAAACCTTCCTCTTCTTTGCCCACTCAGTGAACAAATAATCGGCAACGGATGATGTGTAGAGTAACTATCCTCTATATGGATGGCCTTTCGAAAGTTTTCTGAGGGGGCTGTACTGTAAGGTGTGTTCTTCCTAGGTCCATCGTGTGCATATCTAACATATGTAAGGACGGTGCGTTTGATCCCGCAGAACCAATTTGTATGACTCCTTTCTCCGCTCTATCTGTGCTCCATCTAGAGCGCCATGAGCGCTGTCAACATCATAAATGAAACCGCGTGAAATCCTTGCTAACTACAATATCTCTAGTGTCCTGGCGTCCATCATGTCATGAATAGAAGCCACGTCTCTGACTTGTGCGATGATATTGTGATCCGACGCGATTCTCCTCTACTACTTATAGTTGTACAATCTACAGGCCCGTCTACGTAACTGAGGCCTTAAGGCCGTGGACTGATCTGCACGCTAGACTCGTAACCAGTCTGAATATGCGTCAATTTGAGATGCGTCAGGGAAATGTGATTTATTACAGGGTGCATTCTGTAGCACAATTCAATCCGCTGATGGCCTGGTGAGAATTTTTTGACGTAGTAGTCGAAACTCCAAGTCGGAGGAATTGGCGGGCGAAGCGAGGAGTTTGAAATTTGGCAGATGCCAGTCGTGCAGTGACCGGTAGTACAAAGTTCGCATCATGCAAAGCATTGTATGCCTCCACATCGAGCAGCGGTACTATAGGATGTTAACTCTAGGACAATCAAATGATACTATTTTATGCATTCGGCACCCACCCGTGATTCAGCCTGAACCTTTGGCTTGGATGGTCAAGAATTCCAGTCTGGACGAGGAAGGAAAAATTCTCAGTGTCCTCTTCGTGAATTACGGATGACGGTCATGGACCTCATGTTGTATTCAATCTAGGAAAGACACTCCATGGCAACTCCAAGTCTAAGAAAAGGTTTCTTTCGAAGCAAGGCACCTGTGCAGTTCCTAAGGTAATATGTTGGGCACCAACGAGTGAGCAAGTGAGCAATTTAGTGTCAGTTTACGACCCCTTCAAGTTGCTATAACACCAAGTAGGAGTTGCACCAGTATTTCTGCGAGGTTGCCATGTGCTGCGTAGAACGTGAGCTTCTTGCCTGCCTTGGGTTCTCCAGCCGTGATAATGGATGAGCCTCGTCAATAAAACCCCAATCTGCTTGACGAAATTCTGATCCTTTAGCAGCAGCGCGAGACGTGGAATGTGTCCGCCTGCAGGAAAGAACTGCTCTGGTGCAACAAGAAGGTTACAAATAGCTCCTGCAGACAGCGAGCGATAAAGGTGGTACGGAACTCATTCTGAACGACGGTACTACTGTGACATACCACCGGCACCTCCAGCACCTACTACATTTCAAACTTCGCCCTGCCACGCCACTCCGCGCCAGGGTCACGAGCCGATCTGCACGCTCCTTAATAGAAGTTTTTGTGTCCCTTATACGTCATAGACATTTCAAGATCTAATATCACACGCCAACTGAGTCCAACATGTAAGTGAACCGATGTTTTCCTGATGCACGTAGATCAACTCGACCAATTACTAGTGACTCATCAGTGCCAACAGCCACACTACATCGATGTACAGAAACACGACTCACATGGCAGAAAGGGAAGATCTGTCATGCAGGTGAGTCATGTTGTTAGATCCTGGAAAATTACTGATACTCACGCAAACCCGTAAATACTCGGACAACGGGCAGCTGTTGCATTGACGATCAAATGCGCAAAAGAAGGAACATTTCTCGGCGTCGGCGTCAATGGGTGTTGCAGATATTGATGATACTAGAGCAGCAGCGACGGCAAAGACAATTGCAGAAGGGAAATGCATTGCGAGTGAGGATGCGATGAGATTAGCAGAATATAGTAGATTCAAAGACGGATGGCTTTTATATGCTGAAATATTGTTCTTTGAAATTCTTCTTACATACGTGGTTGATCCTTCGAACAGATGCATATCTGCAATGCCAGCAGATTTTGCTAGCTAAGGTCCGATAACAGCTGAGCAACAATCCATCACACTCACTTGCATACTTCGTAGGACTAGACTAGACTGGAAGCAAACAGTTATGTCGCCGTCCTATTTGTGTTCTCCTTGAGATGCAGGTCCGTGCTTCAAGCGTCAGATCGGTTCGTCTTGCGTTCAACTTTCCTCGCATGTATCAATTTTCACTAGTTTAGTCTGGTCGTGATTGCCACTAGGCTAATCGTCATCGTTAAGGGGGTTGGCTGCACCGCGGGTACGCCTAGAAAACAGGATGATTTCAGCCTTGAATGAGTGTAAAAACGAACAGTTAGCCTCTGTGTTATGAGTCACTTTATTTGAAACGCAGGTGCTGCAGTCTCTAAATTTACTGCAAAAGATGGGACAGTGCCCGGCGCCAGCGCCAGCGGGCGTGGCAGATATTAATGGTGCCAAAGCAGTAATGACGGCGAGGACAATATTCTTTGAAATCTTTCTTGTGTACCTTCAAACAGATGCAAGCTGATTATCATCATACTAGGCACTATATTAGACGGATTGCTGCACCGTGTGTATGTCAAGAAAACAAGATACTCGATTGAGTGCAGACACTCAAGCTCAGTTTCGTTTGTCCCTGTAGTTTGAACCTGAGGATATCTTTAACTTTAGCCAGTGGAGCCATAGGTAAACAGTGGAAATTGGGGTTCACTACGCACTCTGTGAGGAACTAAAAGCACTTACTTGGTTACATAAAATATTGGTATACGTGTGCTGAGCAAGAATTCGCCACGCTCACTTACATGTTTTGTGGGACTGGACGCAATAGTACTTTTATCCTATTCTTGTTGTTCAATGACGCCTGCGTCGAATCAACTGGCAGAATAAAATTAAGATTCGAGTGGAGCTAATGAAAACGTGCGACAGATTGGCACAGAGCTCTTGTACTGCATGACTGGTCTTCTCTTATTGCCCCACAACCGTCGGTATCCGTGAGTCTGACCTGCGATAAAGATATATACATGACATCAACACCCCCTTTGTCATGCTATACCGAGTTCTCTTGCCAAGATCTGGAGACCCTGTATCATCCAATTCATCAAAAGATATATAGATAGACAGAGGAAAGGAGCCCACCAGGTGTTTACTGAAGAAACGGGAAACTGAAAATCCACCGATAGTAAACCAAAGTCCCGGATGTCCAGAGGGTCGATATGTCTGATTAAGTTCTCCCTCTGAGTCAAGGCCCCACACCTCAGGCGGAAGTTGTTCAGTAATTTCGTTGCCGAGAAGAGCTCTCGTAGCTTTCATGATGGGTTCATTTCCTGTACTGCAACATGCATGAGAAAAGTCAACGAAAAACTACCAGTTGGACCATACGCTAGGACGATAACATCTGCTGGAAGCTTGGAACCGTCTTTGAACGCGATCCCATCTTTGTCGAAGTGGCTGATGTCTTGACCTTGCTTTATCTGGGCGTATATCGCAATAATCAGACACAGCTCTCAGACAACGAATACAAGTCCTACCTTGACTCTGCCTTCGACGATCAGCTTACCACAGCCAATGTCAAGCACTGTGCGATGTTCAAAATGTCACTCGTTTCAAAAACAAATCCGAACGCACTAGTTCCTGCCGCTTGGCGATTAAACAAAAATCCTTCCAGCCCAACCTCACCACCACCGGGAGAAAGTTCCCAAGTCAAGTTGAATCCAACCTTG
>QLOO01001759.1:0-21436 GCA_003313855.1 Suillus sp. MG131 | reverse complement strand
TAGTCCTGATCATCTTTGGTCACTTGTCAGCCTCTAGAAGCGGCCCACTTCACTCCCATATTAACAGCTGTACTGAGCCGTGCTCGACAAATTTCATCAATATGTTCTTTGAGCCTCTTGTGGTTCAAAGGAAAACCTCTTGTAGCCATTTGTTGTATGTAGTCAATGACAGTTTCTTCTTTGCCTTCCATCAACCATCTCTTTGTTGAGCTGTTAAACTTGCTGAGATTGATGCCTCCTTTAGCAAGATGACTGAGGGTAACATGGCTGAGTGTGATCACTCACCCTGTTTCTTTGAGATATGTCTTCTGAATGTCGGTATAAACTTGTCGAAGTCCACACTTCTTTTCACAGGGCTGCTTGTCAAGCTTGGCTTGATACTTGGCAACAGCATGTGCCATCAATTTATCCTTCTCTTCTCTGGATATCTGTGCTTGTTTAGTGAGTGATTTTGGCCATCCAACCATTTTAATGGTAAAATTCAAGCAGTTGTAGTTGCAGGATTCAATGGTGTGAGTTGTCTTACTACTCGGCTCAATGCCTCATTGCCAACACATGGAATGGACCATGGCACTCTTCACAGTGCTCACTGCAGTCAACCTTATTCTAAAATTGTATGCAGGAATATGTTGGAGCTTTCCAGGTGTGAGGATGGGCCAAATAGATAGCCAATGTGTCCACAGTAGCTCTTGAAAATTTTGGAGTAACAGGCAAATATAGTTAAGATGCTATTTCATATGGCATATCACGATTTTTCCCCTGGGTCACTTCGAATTCTGATAGAGGGCATCTCAAAGTATAATAAAGAGTCAAATTTGAAGGAATTCTGTGTAAGATCGAGCGAGAAACATCAACTGTTTCAAGGAATGGCAGTGTTTCAAGGACCAGTTGATGACTGTAATGCCTTTCCCTGATGAAGATACTGTCAATGCTCTTACTGAAACTTGCCTTCTCAATGTGGGAAGTGCTCAAGACATCCTATGCTTAGCATTTGACTGAGATCTTGTTCTTAGTATTGCACACACTGGCCTCATAACTGTTGCTACCTCCCCTTTTTGGTCCAAAATGTTTGAGGACCTGTTCTACTCAGACAAGTGGTACATTCTCTTGGATATTGATGAAGAGGGCAAGGAGGAGCAACCAAAGCCACTGAAGAAGTTCTTTCTCTAGGATACTAGATGTGAACTTCAATTTTTGATACCCTTTTCATTATTCTTATTATATTTTTCTAGTAACTTGTGATTTCCAACTTTCATGTTACATTTTCTCAAGCCTCAAGATCATTTTCATTCCCAGCATGTATTATTTCCAGTCGACTCCCATCTGTTTGCACCAAAAATATTTAACCTCAAAAATATGGACCCTTGCCTCAACTCTAATTTTTTCTATCATCTTTTCCATCTCATTTTCTCCTCTCAAGTTCTGCCCCACATGTTTGCTTTTGTTTGTTATTGTCTCTAGCATATTTGCTTACATTCAAAAACTACAACACAGGCTTCTGTGTTTGGTGTGTATGTTATGAAGTATAGGTGAAAAAAGTCAAGAAGTGATAGCATTAGATACAAGTTACCAGTTCTGTAATTCAATTCTTTTGTGGTCTGTAAACTTGTCCAAAAATTCTAAGTCTCAACAACATCAAAATCTTATTTTTAGTCTAAGTACCTCAAAACCTATACATTGAGTGTAGTGCTGAATCCCAAATACTGAGTCCCCACACAATGACCAAATGCCAAATATTGAGTCCCAAAATCTGAATACCGAGTCCCAAATACCAAATGCCAAGTCTTCACAATCAATTATCAAGGTGTGCATACCAAATGCCAAGACTCACATACTGAACCCAGGTCCCCCATCACAAATCCAGATCATAGAGTGCCAACAGCTCCTTCAGTGGTGTGAACTCTACAACTGCAAATGCAGTGTTTGCCTCTTTTATTCAGAAGAGGAGTCGCATTTTGCCTACAGTTGTATGGAAGGCATCCTTAAATTTAATGACTACTGCACTTCCTACAAGACAGTGCTGTGTTTCAAAACGCTTCAGGTCATTTGCTTCAGCTGCCTCCTACTATTTCATGTGCATAAGGACCTTCCTACCCCTAGGATGAACAATCCATTTTTGTGCTTATACAGTGACCATATCAGACCAATCGCCTATCTCATATACATCCAAAAACCCATTCACAATGTTGTCTTCACAACCTTAGGATTACAGATCAATCAGTTCATGAACCTCCAGGATTATACAGCATGGCTTTTGCAGGAGGAGCCGAGCAAGGATACCCTGCCCAATGTCTTGGAAGTTATAATAGCATACATGAACCTTAAGCTGATGGGCTGCCTCCCCAGTGAGTTATTTTATTGTCTGATCTCTCACTACTAACTTATCTTCAGGCATGACATTCAGGTCTTGATTGCTAGCTTCACTTTGGTCTGTCATACTACATAGATGTCATTAAATCATACCTTGCTCAGCATACAGATATCCACAAATCAACCTTGCTATGTATAATAATATTATAATAGATTGCCTTCACTGGTGTAGTACATATTACAGCCTAAATGCAGCAGAAGCCAATAGTAATATCATGTGATAATATGACAAGCCGACACACTATTGTCCTTCCTACTTGACCTCTTATATGCATGTAGATTTATATTCAAAGGGTCTCAAAGATGCCTCCAGAGTGTCGTCAAATCCATTCAACTGGGCAAACTGCAATCTCTGACTTCCTGGATCATCCTAGACTTTGCACTTCTACGGTCAACACTGCCAGTCTGAACACAGAGCAGAAAGCCATATATGACAGAGTCATGGGAGGTGCTGGTACCTTCATAACAGGCAATGCTGGTGTGTATCCTATCACTTGTCTTATATATAAAGCTCTAACAGATGCCCTACAGGCACTGGCAAAACATATCACATGCAGTATATCATAGATGGTCTTTGCATCAAATTCAACAGCACCAACACAGTGGGCATCACATCCAGCACTGGTGTTTCTGCCCTGAATATTGGAGGTTAGTTTTGTTTATCCTGCCCTACAATCCTTATGCAATATCAGGGCAAACTCTACATTCTTGGGCTGGAGTCAGTGGGCAAGAGAGATCTGTCAAAGACATGATCAAGAAGATAGAGCAGAGGGATGTGGTCAAGGAGAGGTGGATCTCAACAAAGGCACTTGTCATAGATGAACATATATAGTCCTATTATTCTAATGTTCAGTTGTTCAATAGCCCTCCTAGTTCCCATGATTGCAGAAGAATATATGGACATGCTGGATGGAGTTGCACGTCACATTAGAGGTAACCAGTTGCTGTTTGGAGGCATATAGGTTAGTAACTCTTATGGAAACTGAGTATGTCCTTAAGTCATTTTAGGTGATAGGAGTAGGAGACTTTCTACAGCTCCCCTCAGTTCCATACCCTATGCTCAAACTGACCTTTCAAGCAAAATGCTGGAGTAGTGTATTTCCTGTGGTTATATGCCTTGTCATAGTCCAGCATCAGGTTGATCGAGGTTAGCAACATCATCACCTCACTGCACCCATCTCTGATGTTTGTCTTAGACTTTGTCATCACCTTAAATAAGTGTAGAATTGGCTAACTAGACAGCACCACTGTAGACTTTTTTAAATCCTTGCAATGCCCTATAGATGCAACCTTCCTTCCTCACATTGACCCCATCTACCTATTTCCCACATGCAAGGAAGTTCACCAGTTGAACATCCATCACCTCAATGAACTTGAGGACATTCTTTGGTTCACAGCTATCAATGACTATCCAGGGGGCACCAACAAGAAACTATTCAACAACTTTCCAGTCGAAGGCAAAATCCATCTCAAGACAGGTGTGCAAGTCATGTTACTCCAAAACATTGGTGACGGTCTGGCCAACAGTTCTACTGGCCATATTGTGGGTTTCTTTAAGCCTAGTCAAGCCAATCACCACAACACTGGCCAAAAAGTGGGTCTGCTTTGCAAAATTAGGGTCAGTGCCTGCAATTATCCTGATGACTGCAATATAACATCTTGAGCTGACCTTGCTGACCTTAGGGATTTATATCCCTTGGTAAAATTTACCACCAAAGATGGACTGGAGTGGGTGCTAGTATTACTGAGTAAGTTTACTTTCAAAATCAAGGATATGACAGTTGCTCAGTGGTTCCAGGTATGTGGGTTTAACTTGGGTTTGTCCTTGCTAACCCTAAGACAGCTACCCTTGTGTTTGGCCTGGGCTCTGACCATGCACAAGAGCCAAAGCCAGAGTCTGGACAAAGTTGTGGTGGATCTTGACAAAGCTTTCACAGATGGTCAGTTGGCTCATATTGTTTGAGGCATATATTTATTATTTCACTAGGTCAAGCTTATGTGGCATTATCATGGGCTAGGTCCCAAAAAGGCCTTGAAATCAGGTACTTCAAACAGGCAAAAGTGAGTACTGTACAGTTCTTGTACCACATTTTTTTCATCATGTACAGGTCAAAGCAAACAAAGAAGCATCTGAGTGGTATCTAACCACAAGACTTGATGGATTGTGCAGGCTTTCAATGTGCCACATAATCTTCTTTAATTTGGGGTATCTAGTTCCCAGAATCCCTCCCCCAGACCACCTCCAGTTTATCATATGTGGTCAGCTGCAGGTTTCTAAAAGAACCAAAGCAAGGCTCCACCTGTGGCGAACTCAGTACCCCAACATACCTCTATGGTTTTTCTCCTATCACTGCCTCTCTTGTGGACTGGACTGGAGAGTCTTTACTAGCTTGAATGACCTCCCTGACCCCCTGACCCCCTGACCCCTGAATCTCTGGATTCTGGATTTCCAGACCTCCGGATCCTGACTGAACATCTCTGGGCCAATTTCCCATGCTCTTGTCCATATCTCCTTTTAGGCATCACCACTTTTCCAGTCCTCAGATATCTATGTTTCCATCTCTCTAATCAATCCTGTACTATCCTCATCTCCAAGTTCATTCTCTTATGATCCGAGACACTTCAGCATAATATTCCACATGCTTTGTACATAGCCTTGGATGTTTGCTTACTTATGTTTCCAGTGCTACCTACAGTATATAAACCCCTGTAACTCTCGGTACTTCCTGAGTTTGAATATTATACATCTATTCCCTGCTCACTCTCACAGGACTTGGGCCCTGGCCCTTGTCACTTCCAACTCAGCTTTGGGTTGATCCCTAAGTTAGAGTTCTGCCTATCCAGCACTTTGGACATGAGTCCTAACTCTTGTCACCTCTGTCCAGACTTTGGCTTAAAGTCTTAGTCTTAGTCCTTCTGCCCATCCTTCCACTTTCAGACTTAGGATTGACCTTTGTCCACACTATTCCAGATCTTCGGATTCACTCCCCTCTGGTTCTACCTTGGACATCTCCTTCTGTTCCCTTCTGCTTCAGACTTCATTCTAAGTAGTCCTTAATTCTTCCTCCACCTTTCGGCATGTTCTCATTAGTGTTCCCACACTCTGGACATATGTCCAGATGAGTTCCTATTGTCTGAACATGGATCTGGATGTGTTCTCATGCTCTGGATACATATCCACTGGATTTTCCCACACTCATCCGGAAGTCCACTGGACACTCCACCAGAGTAGTCTTCTTCACCTTCAAAGTCCACCAAACTTCATCAGATGTCCTTCAGACTTCCATCTGAAATGAAGGGCACATACTTGGGTAAGGGGCACAGTGCATGAGCTGAGGCCATGCCCTTTAGATTTAACCCTCGAGCACAGTTCCTGACATTTGTGATGATTTGCATGTGCTAGCTCAAAAACATGAACTTGTGAGTACATCTAGTATACTTGTCACAACAAAAGAAATGGGCATTTACCAATGATGTGAGTTGACTCAGATGAAGTGTCAGTTATCATTGATTATATAATACATTCATTCAAGTACAAAACGGGCAGTGGTATATGAGTGAGGGGGATTGTGGGTGTAGGTGGTGGGTGTGGGCACCCAACTTTGAACGTCACTAATGAATGAAAGTACTCACTGGTCCAGGAATAAGAATATCACCAACATTTATCACAGGTAGGGCCTCCACTAGGGTGTTGGACATGGGCTGGGAGGGCTTGATGATGTCCAGACAACTGCCGGCACTTGCCTGACACATTGTGAGCATACCCCTGAGTGCTGGATGCATATATCAAACTTACTGTAGCCAGGCCAAAGAGTTGCTTCTTGGGGACCTGAGGCAAGCAAGGGGAACCAGGAGGCCTTGTAATAATTACAGTACACAAGATCTACATGCCCACCCACCATCCAGAAATACAGTATAGAGTCACCAGGACTTCCTAGGAATCCATTGATGCTGATGTCATTTCAGCTGCTCTGTTTTATAATTTGCAGATGCACGAGCGCAGCATCATATTTGTTTTAACCACATCTTGCTGTGACAAGCTTGCTAGGGTCTCTGGATTCCCCCCATACCATGGGAAACTAACTGACAAACAGCATACTGCATCTATGCAACAATGATGCTTGGGAAAATCTCAGTGGATTATAGGCACCTTAGCAATGGCTCAGGGTATTGACATCCATCACATACAAGTCATCATTAATTGGGAGATATGCTGGGTTAGTAAGGATGACAGCAGCAACTGTGGTGGTAGTCACACAAAGATCCTAGCCCTAATTCACTTCACCCAAATGTCAGGATGAGCAGGACAGGATGGCAAGTTGAGTGCCCACCTCCTGTTTTACTCCAACATTCCTTCCATCAGCATAATCCATTCAGACAACCATCAAGGGCAACAGCCTATGATAGACTTCATATCACTTGGAACCTGCAGACACTGCATGCTTTCCTTGTTCTTAGATGGCATTGATCAAACTTGTATGTCTATCCTTAGCACTCAGCTCTGTGACATTTGTTTATCCCATGTGGTAAGTGTATTTGTTAATTAAAAAGCCCTATTACCTACATCACTATCAGCATGCTTTAACAGCAGACCAACTCTTTTACAGCAGTCCTTTGGGCTGACTCTGAAAGTGCTGCCTCCCATTGAGCCCACGATGCCTGCCAGGCTCAAGTCTAAATTGACTGGCCTCCCTACTCCTATTACCAGTCATACTTCAGGTCATGAATGCCAAGAGGTCCCTACATCACCTACACCCTTCCGATGCACAGTTGATGAACTGTCTTGGAAATAGTAATCTTGCATCCAACAATGATCTTAGGCCCGAGCAGCCCCTCCCCCCAATAGCTACAGTTAGATGCAGCCTCAAGAATGTTCTGGCCATCGCTCTCGTCGCAAGGCCTGGTCGCTGTCACACAATGATAGTTCATCTGATGAAGAACCCCCTTCGTCATTTAAACATGTTTGCTTCAAGGTGTATGGGTTAACATCTTCAGCCCCACCTCAGCCTTGCCTTGGGTTAGAGGGATCTGCCTTGACAGGTTCCAGACAACAGGCGGCGTCCAGAGCCCCAGCCCCACCTACACGCCCCAACATCATCCACAATGATACTGCAGGGTATGCCATGTCTGGCTCAGCTTTCCAGTCTGCAACTGCAATGGGACGCCATCAGTCATACAATGGTACCATTCCCTCATCTCCCAATCCTGCCCTCAGACATGGCCTTCCCACTTCATAGGAAGGTAAGTCCCCACAATGAATTATCAAATTTTGATGAGTCCTGAATACAGAACTCCAAGTCCCTGATGCCACCTACTGAGTCCCCACAATCAATTATCACATTTTGCAAACCAAATACTGAGTCCTACCTCCTGAATCCTGAATATTGAGTCCCAAGTCCTGAATACCAAATTCCAAGCCCCTGATACTAACTACTGAGTTTCTCACAAGCAATTATCAAGTGTCACCTCCTGAATACCAAGTCCCCCATCCTGAATCCCAAATATTGTGTCCCAAGTCCCAAATGTGGAATTCTGAGCCCCTAATACCCACTACCGAGTCCCCACAAGCAATATCAAGTGTCACCTACTGAATACCAAGTCCTCCATCCTGAATCCCAAATATGTAGTCCTGAGTCCTGAAAATCAAGCACCAAGTCCCCACTATTGAGTAGCGAGTTTCGACAATTGAGTCTCAAATTTCCAGTCCTGAATACCTAACATGCAGTCCCCCATCCTAAATACTGGATATACAGTCCTGATGGCTGAATACCAAATATCCCATCCCTAATACTGATCTGTGAGTCCCTAGTCCCAAGTACCAAGTCCCAAGTATTGTGTGCCAACGGTCTAGTTCCCCAAATTGAGTTTGGAACATTGAATCCCTTGTACCAAATATGGTATATGGAGTTCCAGATATGTTGGTGCTTCATTATTGGCACTCCATTATGTGTACTTGGTATTTCACAGTATCTATTCACAGAGGTAACTACATTTTCTACTTGTTTCAGCTTTCACTGGGTGGTGATGTGGTGGATCAATCCTTGCTCATCCACATGAGGGAACCCTGGCATAAATATGAATGGAGTCCCTCATATACCATGCCCATGCTATCCAATCCCCTTCCACTTCATGAACCCCCCATATCTAACAATTTTTCCAGAAAATGCAATCATACACCCAGGATCATAATGAACTCCAGCTAAAGGCTTGGCATGCTCATGTGAGTGTTTGAATACTTCTCCACAGATGTGAGAATTATCAGCATTCAGGAATGGATAAATGGTCTTGATGAGTGGGGGTTTGCCAATTGGAGATGACCAAGAGGGTGTTGAACACAGATGCCCAGTACCAGAGGGTCTCTGGCATCTTTGGCAGTTCCTTGCTTTCTGTCTTTTCTCTGAGGCTCACAAGGGTTCACAGCCCTACCCAGTACTGCTCCAGATGCATCACCCTGAGTGCCACTGATATAATAACTACTGGCCTTGTAATGGCTTTGAGGATTGTCTTGGACCATGGACCCTTCAATGATGCAGATACCTCTGAGTCCGATATATTCTATGTGATCTGTCAGGTCCACTGCCAAAATCACCATCACATCAGATCCCACCTCATGCCCTTGCTAATGATACCATGCCAGTGATAGATTTATGCATCTGGGAGCTATCCCACCCTTGTTCAAGATTGCCTTGAACCACTCTTGATTGGTTTGCCAATTGCTATCATCATTCTTCACACTTTTCACAAGGTGTGGAGTGAGGAACTGGGTGGCTGCCCAAATTTCTTCCTGTTGGTACCATTTGTACTCCACATTCATTAAGTCACAATGTATATTACACACCTGGATGGCATTGGTCAGGGCATCCAGGAGGTACTATGTGATGATGGTGCCAGATACATTGAGAATTGTGGCGGCTGTGTCAACCAGCTTTGTGCCCTCATGGCCAGGAGGACATCTCTCAAGCAACTTCTTCTCTCTCTCTTCATTATGCCTAGTGTCCTTTGGGGAGATCAATTTGCTATATCTTGCAATATCAATCTGCATCTGAACTATGGTAAGGGAACTTGAATGAGCAAAGGACTTTTCCGAATCTCCAGGAAGACCCACTGGGATTCTTATATGCCTTGATGAGGTGATCAACCAGTCGATCACAGGCCATCACCAGATCAGTGTCTAGGTTAGGAGAAGATATGACTGGGTCTCCTCCTGTCTTTTCTGTATTGAATTTTTGTTTGGTATATTCACAAGCCTGATGAGTGACAGTCAGGGCCCAAGTGCGCCAGATGCTTATTTCAATCTTGGAAGTAGAAGAGGCATTCATGATGGAGTTGATCTTGGGAAATCAGATGCTGAATGCTGGATGTCCAGACTTTGGTGTTAAAGGGGTTTGTTGGTCTACCTTCACAATGAGGACACAATAATGTGTGATGCATCCTTTGTCGGAATTGATTCCATCAACATTGTTAACTCAGAAGGGTTCTTTCAATTGGTGTGTTTTTATTCCATGTTCTTGACAAAACTTTCTGAAATGAAGGTTACTGAGGCTCCAGAGTCAATGACTGCTGTGGTTTTGACAGTTTTCAGATGATGGGTGGAAATTAGGGTAATAAGAATGCACATTCCCTTTCTTTCTCCAACTTTATGTACAAGTCTGATCACTTCATATAGAGGTACTGACATTGATTCAGTCCTCCATTCTAAAAATCCTCAGCAAGGTGACAGAGGTCTTCTTCATTATTGTCATCTTCTTCATCAACTTGGCAACAGATATTCTTTCCTTTGTTCTTGGGGTGGAATGCAGGGTCATTGGCATGATGACCAGTCTTGCTGCAATGGAAGCATTGGCCTTTCTTCATATATTCAGAGTGCTTGGCATCTGTGAGGTGGTCTACATCCATGACATCAGGGTTGTGAATATGGTGATGATTCTGAGAGGGTTTCTAATAGTGGTTCTTTTGCTATCCTTTGTCAAAAACAAGCCTCCTGCGCCAGTTGGCATCCATCTACATTGCAGCTTCATACCATTTGTCAATGGTAGTGGGTACAGTCTCTTTGGCATAGATCTGTCTGGGTAACCCTTTCTTGAGACCTTTCTCAAAAAAATAGATCATGGTTACATCTTGCTTAATAGTGGATTGGGTAACTAGTGTTCTGAACTTGGAGATGTGATCAGCAATGTCATCTTTCTATATGAGGTTCTCAAGTTTGGTCAGGGCTGTCATATTCTGGAAATCTCTGGATCCGGATCTCAGATTTAGGACTCAATTCAATTTGGATGTTTCCTTTGACCTGTTTCCTTTTTAGTATTACTCCCATAGTCCAGCGTAGAGACTCGTGCCTCTACAGGCACTATCCTCCAGCTTCTTACATATTCCCTACACCTCCAGCTCTAGTCCACAGGACAAGTCTTGCACTGGCGCATGCTATTTTGTTTCGCAGGTCTCACATTATAGCACTTGTGTTGTCACACATTGCACACAAACCTCAGGATCGCACTTATCGTCCATCTGCATGTCCTATCCATGTCCACAGAGGTTTATTGGTGCGTTTCCCATGTTATTTCCTTTTATCTGATATATCCCTGAAGCCCTACTCACTTCACATGGTACTGAGCCACTATTACATATTACTTACTTATATATATATATCTCTTACTCACTTTGCTTCACTGGCCCTGCACCCCTAGAGCCGCTTATGATTTTCATATATACCAACAGTTCATATCCATGGAGGGGATCATTTTTTATACCTCAACACATGACCTGTATCTAGTCAACTGAGACTTTGATCCTGATTTCCCACTTGCAACTTGTAGTCTGAGTTTGCATACTTTGCATTTCGCATCTACCTCGTCTTATCACTAGCCAGCACATCTGGAGTGATTCTATATTGTCCTCGCCTCATAGCAGCAGCACTTGCACTCGTGTGTGTCCACATTTTTGCGCCTCGCATCTATTCCTTCTTGTGCTCCACGCTTTTGTGTCTAAGTCCCCTTCATTCTTAGTGTTCCCCTCATACTTGACAGGTTTCCCTTTCCTCAGTAGCTGTCCTTGGGTCAAGCGTTGCTCACATTCAGGAGTTGCTGTAGTATTTTAGTTTTCTTCTTCTTTTCCCCACAGTTCAGATTCCTCTTCTTCACCAGACTTTGGTTATACTTGTTTCCTGTCTGATTACTGATCTGTCCTGCCTTTTCATTTCTGTCTGCATTTTAGTTTGATCTGAGACACTTTAGTACTATACTCCACATGCTTCATACATAGCCTTAGGTGTTTGCTTACTTATGTTTTCAGTGCTTTCAACAGTATATAAACCCTTGTAATTCTTGGTACTTCCTCAGTTCAAATATCAACCATAGTTCTGCTCATTCTCGTTCCTCCAGACTTGAGGTTACCCTCTAGTCAACCATCCGAGACATAGGATTGCATCCTTAAGTCTATACCTTCAGCTCTACCCTTGGGTAGTCTTTCTCTATTGGTTTCTAACCTGGACTTTGTCTGGATTAGTCTTGTCTCTCCTATCCAACCTATATCCGGATATCGTCTGGATATCATAGTATAATATAAGCTGGATATCCAGGTCCTGTGTATTCTATCACCTGGACTCACCCAGATCCTGTTACACCCCTTAGAAATACAGGGCACATACTTAGGAAAGGGGCACAGCACATGAGCTGAGGCCAAGCCTATTAGATATAGTCCTCCTTGAGTACGTTCTTGACAAGGGTGCTGACTGCTTCATTGACTGGGAGGAAGGATTTCTTGAAGCTGATCCAGAAGTCATCAAACATTCTGAAGTTGGTAGGTGACTTGTCAAATATGGTGCTGTAGACATTCTAGGCCCAAGAGGCTGCAGAGTCTTCTGTCATATAAGAGAGTGTGAGGATAATCTTCTTTTCATCAGTATCATAGATGTGTTGTTCAAAGCAATATAGGTGAGTACTGAGTACATCCACCTGTTTGAGTCTCTAGTGTCTCCTTTGAAGTTGGTTGGTGCACCAGCCTTCAATTCTGGTTTTGGTGGGGTGGTGGTCAAGGAAGACATTCTCAAGCTGGGATTGGCTGATAGGTTTCTGGATGGTAGTTCTTGTGGGAATTCATCCTCAGACAACTTTAATTCTGTTTCTGTGTTGGGTTCTGTTAGGACAACCTGCAGAGCTGTCTCCCAATTAAATCTTCTTCTCCAAGGGATCAGTATGTTGGATTGCTTTGGTAAGCACTGAGAAGTATTGAGACTTTAATCTTTTGTTATGACTTGGATAGATCAAATGACAAAAGCTCAAAAGAGAGTCATTAAGTCATCAAGAGTGTTCTACTCTCAAACAAGAGAGGTTCAGGCTTAAGTTCAGACTACCAAAGAGGAGTGCTCTAAGGTAGAAGTCAAGTATCAGACCCAAGGATTGTGAAGCCCAAGAGAAGGGATCAGGTTTCAGGTTAAACCAAGTAGATTAAAGTAAAGAACAAAAATGTTACATGAAAGGTATATATAGGGAACAAGAAAGAGGTTAAGGGCAGACTTGTCAGAGATAAGACTGCTGTAAAAGGAAATCAAGAAAGGACATGTAAGTGATAGCAAATATAGTACAATGATGTCAGAGATAAGGAGATAGAACATTCTGGAAGAAATAATGTCATAGATGGAAAGTGCCAAAACAGAGATATAACTACAAGGCAATGCAGCCATAAGTCCAAAGATAGAAGAAAAAGATAGGGGACCAATGTTATTGTAACACTATCAGGTTTCTTGCCATTCCAAAGAGTATGTGACATAATACTATTAGGTGCCTTCTTAACACTATTTCTCAGCTGATTGCAAATATGATAATGACGTTCAATTTTGAACCTTCAAGCAGCAGCTTTATCATTTGTCCCTGGCAGCCATCCTTGAGTCACTTAAAGGTCCAATGATGAAGCCAATTGTCTATTGATGTCCTGATGGACATTTTTGTTGAGTCACTTATGACTTGGCAGCTTTTATTGGTCACTATCCTGAACAAGTGATGCTTGCTGGAATTGTGCAAAATTGGTGTGCAAAGTAAGTGGACTGTGGATTTGACTTGGATAGCTTTGTTTGACTTACACTTGGTTACAGGTGCACTGCACTGCCTGAGGATCTCAATGGGAGCACTACCGAGCATCATTCTTAAGAATATACCAATGTGCTAGTCAAAACTTCTAATTCAATTGTGTTGTGGGACCAGTATGGGATAGATGATGATATTGTGGTAAGTCTTGTTGAACTTGAACATTTGCACATGTGTTTGATCAAAATGGGCCTTTGGCCCTTTATAAACAATTTTCCACATCCTGATATACATGAAATGCTGTCACCAGACCTCCTCCATCAAGTTATCAAGGGATGCTTCAAGGATCATCTGGTTACTTGGACAGGCAAGTATCTGAAGGAAGTCCATGGCAAGGCATGTGCCAATGAGATCATCAATGATATAGATCACCAGTGCATCATACTTCTTGCAGCTGCGAGAGCTGTACTGATCCTCTTGACATTGACTTGCAGAATTGCTGCAACACCAGCATTCTCTGGTCTGCAAAGGTTTCCTGAAGGCTGCCACTTCAAACAATGGACCAGGGATGACTCGATGGCATTAATGAAGGTAAATACTCATCATGTCTTACTCTGGTCAAGATCTAAATCACTTGCACTTGTACACTGACAGTTATACATCCCTGCAATTGTGGAGTATGTTCCTCCCCAGCTTGTTGCATGCCTCAATGCATTCCTGAATTTTTGCTACCTTGTATGATGGTCTGAACTTGGAGAAGACTCTTTGGCCAAAGTGTGGTGACAGAAATACTGATGTTGTGTGTTGAAGCCAGCCAAGTCACAACTTCATTGAGGTAGAGGTCTGACTCTTCAATAAACAGGGCCTCACAGGCTGTCATGGAAGCACAGGTGAGGATACAAAGCTGCTGGCCACATATTGCTGAAGGGGGACAGTTGACAGTGCCATACTCTGCAAAAATAGCTTCCCAGCAGTAAATGCTAGCACAGGAGACTCCCAGAGCATCACAAATATCCTCAATGCCCCAGTCCATGTTCCAGAGGTTTAGTGCACATTCTTCAAGATCAGTGCTGATTTTACAATTGCCCATGGCAAGGATATGTTGTTATCACAAGGAACAACAAGAACAAAGTATATTTCCTAATCAAATTTGGAATCCGTGCCTCCGAAAAAAAATGACTAATCTCATTATACTTGGTAACAGCTGTAAGAAGTTACATAGCATGGAAGAAAATTGATGACAGTGGAGTGCGACAACCTGTATACAGGTTCAATAACCCCCTCCATCATCAGCAGCTCTGTGTGATGCCATCTGTCGTCTCTGAGCATCTTCCAACTTCGGGCAATTCGATATCCCATGTCCAAGGCCTGATGCTGTAATCAACAAGCAATTCTGGCTAATTAAATGTCATGCATACCTCCACATACAGGACAACCCTTGAGCGAGCCACCCTGTGCTGCTCGAGGATCGTCGATGGTCCGCAAGAAGGGCGGAACCCTGTCGCATGTCAGCAAGACACATTGGAACAAGACAGGCAACATACTTTTGTCCAGCCTCCATCAACAGATATTTCAGATCTAAAAGTGTCTGATCCGGCGTTGTCATATTCACAAACGTCGTAGCTATGCCAGTCTTTCCGCTACGTCCCGTACGGCCGATTTGATGTACGTAGTCCTCGATCTCTTTGGGCATGCTGAAGATGATAACGTGTTGGATATCATTGAAGTCGAGGCCCTTGGAGGCAACGCCCGAAGCCACCATAACATCTTTGGCGCCAGATTTAAACGATTTGATAGCATATTGCCGTTCTTCTTGAGCTAAAGACAAAGTAAGGGTCTTCATAATTAGCAATAAGGAGAATTGACTACACTTTGAACCGTGAATTGCCACAGCCTCAACACCTTTCAGTAGGAGGTATTCCTGTATATCTGGTATACCATGAGAGTTTCGACGTTTGAAAGAGAAGATAATAACCTACCATCAACTTCATTTTTGTTTTCACTAAAGATAATAACTGGAGGAGCAGTTTTTTGAAGGCACTCCAACAAGTAAACCATCTTCGCCTCCTGCTTAACATACTCCACCACCTGAAGAACGTCCAAATTTGCGGCGCCAGCACGGCCGACATTTACCAAAACAGGTTTAATTAACGACTGCTGAGCAAAGTCTTGAATCTTTCGGGGCATTGTCGCAGAGAACAGCAAGGTTTGCCGTTGTCGCTATCAAGTACTGTGAATAGACCACAGCCAATTAACAGTTACCGATGCATACCTTGAAAAAGCTCATAATGTTGCGTACGTCATCCTCAAAGCCCAAATCAATCATCCGATCGGCCTCATCCATGCACAAAAACTTGCTGTTGTTAAATGTGAATTTTCGCTTCTCTAGCATATCAATCAGACGGCCAGGAGTCGCCACCACAATGTGTAGACCTTTGTTGAGCACGTGGCTCTGTTCGCCCATTGATATGCCGCCAATGCAGAGGAGGGTATTGAGCTGTGGATGCTTTCCGTCCCTCGCAAGCGCGCCTGTCCAGGCAAGCACATTTTCATATGTCTGTGTAGCGAGCTCGCGGGAGGGACAGAGAACAACACCTACTGGACCTTCTCCGCGAACAAACGGGAGCTTCGTCTCTTCTTCCAGTGCGAGCATGATTAAGGGAAGGCAGAAGGCCAAGGTTTTGCCGGAACCAGTGAAAGCAATCCCAATCATATCTCGGCCAGCAAATCTATGAGTTTGGTCAGAGGAATTTAATGAGACAGTGCAGGAGGTATACGCAGTGGGTATCCCTTGTAATTGGATAGGTGTCGGCGTAGTAATTTTCTTGGACTTTAGAAACTGCAGCATCGATTCTGGTATCTTCATGTCCTACAAAACAGTCATTTCAAAGCTGATTGAGATGCCCATTATATGGATACCGAAAAGTGCTCAATCGGTGGAGGTATGTCTTCACCATCCACAATGATGTGATATTTCTCTCGCAGTCGTCGATGTTGCTCGTCTGTGCGCTCTCGAATATATTTCGGCGGCCGCCATCTGTCCAATAAGTCAGAATACGGTCAACCTCTCCTTTATAGCGCGAAGCTCACGATGTTGCAAGGGAGTCTGTGTACGATATACCTTTCGCAAGCTCTAGGTCAGATGCGAGTTTTCTGCGACTTGCTATGGCAGCAAGTATCTCTGCATCTGCCTCTTCTTCTTTTTCTACTTCAGTCTTCTTTGCATCTATGACAATATTAGCATATATCCAGCTCGCAACTCAGTAAGATACGCACTCTCTGCAGCTTTGCGCTCGTGCACTTCCTGTGCTTCCATGAGCAATGGCCTCTCCTTCCGTGTCTTCTCGCGCTGGCGTTCCTCTTCCTTCTCTGCATCCTCGCGCTCTAAGAGTTCTTCTAGCTGCTTCTTTGCCTTCGTCCTGTCAGAAACGGTGCTTAATGAAGATAGTTTAGCCAGCTTGGCTTCTCGTCGTTGGGCGACAGGAATGTAGGGCACATAGTTATCGTCTTCGTCATCAAATTTGTACGTTGGTGATGGAGAACGTGAGGTCCGACGTCGTTTGGGTGCAAATTCCATTGTCAGCTGTGATAATCAGTTGAGTTACTAGTTAATGACAGACATGAAGAAACACGTGACTTGTATTTGTGTGTACGCTTGCGCTCCCAAGAGGTGACACCAATTCACACATTGCATGTAGAACATGCAACACTCAGATAGAATAGTAAGGCCTTTATTTTATTTTACTCTCAGATAATATATCAGAATCATGCTCTTTCGAAACACCATCAATCGCTTTCTCTGGCTCCCTGATGAACACTTGCGACACTGACACTAGAAATAACTGCTCAACTACTTACCAAACGCTATATATTGGTCCCAAAATATTCCCTCTTCGTTGTCGATGCTGGTACTAAATCGGGTGGCGGAAGGGTGGACCCTGGTTTAGGACGGTGAGTGTCGACTGCACCAATAGGGAGAGTGTACCTATGGTTGATAAGTTCAGAGAAAGCACAGCGGTGGAAAAGTGAAAGGGGAATCGAAAGGAAAGCTCACCGTTCCTCGTCACAACCATACGCCTTCGGAGTGAGTTTGATTACGGTATGTAACGGTACGTTGATGTAAGGCAGATCAGCTTGTGGGAGATCGTGAAAGTACGCGTAGAGGCAACGGAGAATTGCCTGCCATGATTGTCAGCATAATTGTTTGCCATGAAATGGACATAACAGAATCAGAGTGTGGATCTGAATAAAGAAAGACTGTTCTAGAGCGTAGAAATCTACACGTACTTGATGTCCGAAGATCAATATGTTTTCCTGCCGCTCAAGTTCCATGATAACAGGCTCGAGGCGTACGACAACATCTCGATAGGACTCGCCGCCTCGGTAACGATAGTTGAATTTGTCTTCGTCACGGTTGGCAAAGTCTTCGGGGTATGCTTGCTGAAGCATAATAAATTTATATCAAGGATCTCAAGTAAGAAGCATTAACAAGAAGCGGTATGCACCTCAATCTCCTCGTAGGTCATACCGTCGCAGACGCCGGCGTCCAGTTCATCGAGGGATTTCCAAGTAAGCTTGGGGTAGGGAAGTTCCGCAGCGGTTTGGATTGTGCGTTGAAGGGTCGAAGTCCAGACCTGTACGTTTGAGATGAGGTTCTGTACCATGACTAGAGATAGACAGGTACAATAAGTGGTGCATCCCCGATGTTGTTTCGTACGAGCTCAGGGAGCGCGTGAGCGTATGCAAGACCGCGTTCTGAAAGTAGCGAGTCCCCGCCAATCCGGCCTTCGACATTATACTGGCTCTCGCCGTGCTACAGCAAAAATTCGAGTTCAATTTTTAAAATTTTCAAAAAAAGACGCACTCTGGAAAGAAATATATTGCGTGGTTTCACGTGTAAATTCATTAGATAAAAGGCAATGCGGCTTTGCAAGTAACCATTGATTCTGCTGAGCGTGACTTCATTGCCAATATCTGTGATCCGCAGATAGCTAAGGTGGGGTTCAGTGATGGTCTCATAGACGGCCTCATACTCCTTGATGCGGCGCAGGAAGTCGCGTTCAGCCACTTCACGGGGAAGGTCTTTATAGTCTGGATCGCCAGAGGAGACCTTGAGGGCAACGTTGGCAGCAATGACAGCGGGATCGTTGCATATGGACTCGAGGAATATGACGGACATGCCCTTTTCTTTGGCAACGCGGGCGGATATTTTGGCACTGGGGGTGGGATTATCCATCACTGCTAGATGACTACATTGAATGATGGGCGTACCGTCTCATACGGGTACTGTTAGTTGCATCTGAGGGGTATGAATGGCATGACTGGAGTGGAGAGGAAAAATGTACCGTGTATGGCGACGTTGCCGCCCTTTTTCAGCCATCGAATGAGCATCTCGAGGCTGTCTTCTGCGAGTTGCTCGCGAAGTTTGGTGGCTTCTACGTTGTTATGGCTGAAGTAGTTGGAAGTGTGATCTTCGAGGATGCCACTTCTGCAAGAGGTAAAATATATAGAGTGCAAAAGGAATGCAACGTACTGCTGGGCTTTGTGGTGCGCGCGTGAGCGGCGAAGCTGACCGACATTAAAGACCTAAACGACGGTAAGTATCTGATTGGCCTGAGGGCTAGGGTAGCAGACCTGAACGTCGTACTCTAACCACTGGGGAGGGTAAGTAAAATCGGTTGGTAGGGAGAAAGGCGAACCTTGAGATAACGCATGAGCTTGTTGCTGAGGTAGGATTTGCCACGGGCGGGCAATCCGACCATCGCAAGGACAATCTTTGCTTCAGAGTAGTCTGGTTTGGCCACTTGCATGATGAAATGCTAAATGAATGAAAAACAAAAGTGGTAAGGTGAGACGAACCCTTGTTCCCGATACCAACGACGGAGCGTGGGGGAGTCGGGGCCTGAGAGCCTTTCCGACTGGAGGCGGTGGACTCGTCGAACTGCTTTAGCCTGTGCAGGATGTCCAATCGTAAATTTATAATTTGAAGACGAGAGAAAGATAACAGATAGAGAAAGATCTGAGGACTAACATTGGCCCACCAGCACGGAATATGGCAGGCGGACGGCCGCGAGCGACACTGTCTGGGACGGCGTCTGTATTATCTGCCATGTCTTCAATGGCACCGAGGGCTGCGGTGAGCTCTGAGGAGAGAATAGGAAATTGAACTCTGTTGTGATCTTCGCTTGAATGATCCATGATGGTGGCTAGAAAGTAAGCTTAAGCGAGACTCAGTGATTCCTGGCGCTGATATGATCTCAAGCACGTGCTCCGCGTCGACTGTCACCTCGATCCACCATGCAAGCAAAAGGTTTCCATGCAACGCTCTCAACAAATATTCCTCTATATGCTCTGCATGAATATGCATCGTGTAACTTGTTCGTCCTCTACGAACTTCCGGCCGATATTATTGTTGACTCTTTTGAGCTCGATGACCATGGATTCCAATTCCAGTTTGTGGGGAATACGAATCTGGAACTACCCACGTCGGGGGTAGCGAATGAATCAGGTTGGCTGCTGGTCGCCGTTAAGCCACAAACATACTTGGTCGTGGTAGACGTGCCTCTCCATGTTAGGTACGGTGTGCCGCGCGAGGGCCATAACCCTCATCATATCATCCAGCTACCTCCTCCAACATGTTTCTGGGCTTGTACTCCCTCATGTGCGCTTCAAGCCCTCTCTTGTCGCTCATATCTTGATTTTTTTAAAAGACAAACCACTCCACAGCGAACTCCCATCTCAGTCTCCCAGATTTCACTTGCTCAATTCATCTGCTCAGTTCGAAATCCTTCAGCTCACAACTTCATCGCCTCTCTTATTCGACATTCCTGTCGGCAACATCAACCACACCATCTATATTGAGTTATGTACCGTGACTGTGACCATCTTTGCCTTCGTTTACATTGTCCAACACTGTTGGACAATGTCTAAAATCCTCTATTCAGTGCACCTCAAGATGCAATAGCTCATTTTAACACAGAGTATAGAGAAAGCCAAGCAACATATCAGTCCCATGCCCATACTATGCAACGAAATGCGTGAACGTGACCAGCGATTGCTCCCCTACACGATCACACACCGTCGTTGCTTTACCATCTTCCCCCAGCGTCCCTTCATACTCTCTCGCAATGCAAGGTTGAACACGTCTTGCACACCGCTTCCCGTCTTTGCTGAGCACTCAACGTACTTGGCACCAATTTCTCGTGCAACCGTTCCACCTTGCTCCGGTGTTACTGGCACCTGACCCTGCGCGCCAAGCATCCGTCGTGTTTGTTCGTCCCGCCGCAGGTCAGTCTTTGTTCCAACGAGGATAAGAGGTGTTCCTTCGCAAAAGTGGGCAACTTCAGGGTACCACTGGGATTTTGGTCAACACGACTGGGCTTGACATGCTGGTCAGCCACATACCTTATCTTGCACGTTTCCGAGGGAAACGGGAAAATCGATAGAGAACACAATCAGGATGACATCAGATTCTGGATAGGATAATGGTCGTAGTCGGTCGTATTCTTCCTGCCCTGCGGTGTCCCAAAGTGCTAGCTCTACAAGTTTACCATCAAATTGGATTTGTGTGACGTAGTTTTCGAACACAGTGGGTATGTAGGACTGCAGTCATACGTAAATTTGAGTGCAGAAATGTGAATGAGTACATATGAGAGTAACAGGCGTAATTCATGCGTACCTCGGGGAATCTATTCTCTGCATATACGATGAGGAGACAAGTCTTCCCGCATCCGCCTTGAGTGTAGTGGGTTGAGCGCGGGCACGGACACTTAGAAGACAAGGGCAAGGGTCCGCGCACCATCTCCAACCACTACCAGCTTCTTCTTCATATCGGGTCTTCGAGAGTCCATTGGAAGCAGTTAGAATTATGATGAGTGAGCGATGTATGAAGAGATAAGTGACAGGATAGAAAGCAGGCCGGAGCAGACAGAGTAAGTCTTTAGGAAAGTCTGCAACTCGTCGTTCGTTCAAAGCGTACAATTCCAAACGAATGCACTGGTCACGTGGTGACGACGTACAGCCGGTTGCATAACAACTTGAAGGGTACT